>APFE030535223.1:163135-181269 GCA_000404065.3 Pinus taeda | reverse complement strand
AACCCTAGGAAACCCTAATTTGACTAGTCTAATCTCTATAAAGCAATGAGGATGAGTAATACTTCTACCAATGCTGCTACTACATCTAACAAGTGGAAATGCATGGATCTAAACTACTGACATTATAAAAGTCATGTTTTTATACCTTTTCATTAAGTAGGTGGAGTGATTGTGATTTTTTTACTTATTAGGGTTTGGTTGTGCAGATTGGATGGAGAAGGAAGGAAAGCGTGGGACAGGTTGGGGAGGCTAGGTGAGGTCCCTATGGACCCTTGGCATTCATCCATAGAGGTTTTCCACGTTCAGAAGCTTGGCAACCGCGTGGATGACCTCCTACAGGATGTCTGCAGGGGATCCTACAGGATACTCAGGGTTTTCTACAGGATGTCTCTAAACTGCTACAGGATGGTCTACCGTGAAGGATTGAAGTGAGGGAAAGGTGATGGATGGGTAGGAAGGGATGTGTGAGGTAGGGATCAGGCTGGTGATGGCTCAGGAGTGGAAGGATGAGATGGGAAACGGGTGTAGGGAGTGTGTTGGAGTGATGTATGTGAAAGGTCAAGGAATGAAGCTACGTGAGAATTAGGAGATGTTTAGGAAAGGGCAGAACGCAGTGTAAGTCAAAGAAACGTGGTTGCATGCAAGGTCAAAACAGAAAGGATGGCAATGAAACGAGATGGAGAAGAGTGTAAATGAAACAAATGACCAAAACTATTTATCAAACCGGAAATGCATCAACCTACACTAAGTGTACCGTGATTTTATTGAACAGTGATCCAAAACGCAAAGAGAAATACGTATGGGACTGTGATGAAGAGATGTGTGGTTCATGTAAATGACAAGGAAGCATCTAAATCCAAATCATAACTGTATCAACCAAATTCATGCGTGTTTTTGGTGGTCTGCTATGGACTGCACCCCAATCTTCAAATGAGATGGTAGTGAGCCTTAACAACCGTTTTTTTGCTGGAGCTCCAATGGATGTTATGTATCCTTTGCTACACTAAGCAAGTGGAAGTAATTGTACCATAAGCAAAATCTATCTAACTCATAAGAAAATCGAATTACAAGACTGCCATTCAAATTGCATGTGCAAATGAAACCTAAAGTGCTGGAAAAGAAATAGAAACAATACTACAACAGAGGGGATCTATGGCTCTCAGGTTGGGCCCTAACCTGAGAGCTATAGTCTCCTAATAAAACTCAAGAATCGATTACAAACTGTCCTCTTTATTCATAATTCAACGTCATGCCAAACTGGCTTACAGCGAAAGAAAACAAAACTGGACTGCTTCCAAAATTTTATGATAACCCAAGAGATTCAACAACCTATCTAAGGCTAAGGCCTCCATATTTATACAAAAAATGATGATCCTCCAAGTAGCCTTGATTCTAGGAGCTCGACTGTCCAACTGAAGTTTAACTGCGGATTTGTGAGGCAGTCAAAACTGCTGTTCTGGTAGAACAGTTGATGACTGTTGTTCCTGTAGGATAGCTGGCTACTTTTGAGGCTCGGAGGGGAGATTGATTGGAGCTCGGAGTTCTCGGTGGGAATCACGAGGAATGTCCCAATACCGTGGACATCTCTCCACAAAATCAGCAGTGCCACCTTATTGTCTCCTTATTCCTTTTGCGTTGTCTCTTGTTCCCCTTTTTTAATGCCAAAACCTGGAATCAAAATGCATTAGTTCACGTGGATTAAAAGTTGTCGAACCTTCCTCCTACAAACAACATGAAATAACTAAGAAATGCATGCATAAGCAAATAAAGATGAATGGTTTGAGCAAGTAAAGTAGGCCAAAATGAGCCCAAATTGTACCAAAATTGGGGCTCATCAGTAAGTCAAGAAGAATGTGAGGCGATTTGGAAGAGAAATATTATTGTTGGGTTATTTGGTAATATGATGGATCGTACTGTGATATAATATGATAATAAGAGTTTTATCAAACTCTCTGAGAATCATGTATTTCATTTGATCCAATCATATCGACATCTGGTATCACCATCTACGAGATTGTCTGCAAAGGTGGATTATGTTGTTGGAGTACATTCCTATAGAGGAACAAGATGCAGATATTTTTACAAAGTCTTTGTCAAAGGGAAAATTCAAGTTCCACAGAGGCAGGATAGGGGCATCAGATAATCCCTTTCTTGCTGATAGGAAGTGTTGAAAATGTAGCATGAAAATCTAGTTTTTGACTTTGCCTTGGTCAAACTAGATTAAAATTCAAATTTCAATTTCGTAAAATACTTGGACATAGTTAAATAAGGTGACATGGAACTTGTCACTCAGTTAACTTAGTTAATTCAATTTGGGAACACTTGATTTCGGTTTATTATGATTGATTCCTATATTTTAGTAATCTATTTTAGTTAATTTGAGTTTTTGTGAGTTAAACTAGTTCTAACTGTTAGATAACTAGTGGAGGGTCCAATAGTGGGGTGGTTACCTCAGTGATCCACCTGGTAGCTCATCAATCAACTCATAATAAATGATGCATGTAGAAATCTCAAGTTACCTAGTTGATATTGGATTTCAACAGAAGTGTATTATCAATTGTAGACTATTTCAAAGTGTACAGGTGATTGATGCAGTCAGAGAATGGCCTAAAGGAATTGCACAATTATCAATGAGAAATTTCCCTAATTAATAGGGGCTAATTCTTCAAGCAACAATGCAAGTAAATAGGAGCTTGGTACGTAGTAAAATTGGTTAAGTGTTGGCCAGGGTCAATCTATGAAGCGGTGAGATAGACTATACTAGTGCAAAGGTTGCTCAAGCTTGAGAAAGCAATGTATTTTTTCTCTATTTTCTGATTAATGCAATACATATAGGAATGGGTTTTGAGGAGTTGCCTTCCCTTAGATAAATCTTTGTGTATGTGTGTTGAATCATGTCACATGTTTATGATTTTCTTTCTCAATCATGAATTTCTTTCCATAGTTGAAAAGTGTAACTAGGTTTGGTCTTCATAATGACATGTAAATGTGATTTTATGTAAGAATGTAAAGAAGAAGAAAAATAAAATTATTGTAATGCTTTCATCATAGGTTTCATGAGAAAGATATTTTATTTTTAGTTAAGGATCCCATTAAGAGCCCTTAGGGATATTTCCATCTTGTCATAAAATTCTAAAAGAGTCATTGTAATGTAATTAAGGCATGTTACACATTGTAAAGAGTGATACTTGTCTTTGTAATTAACCCTCCAAGACCTTGTCACTATCCCTCACACAAGTTGGCCTACAACGGAGGAATAATTCTAGAAGATGAAGTCCTCCTTCTCTACATATCGTGTTGGACTAAATTTCATGAATAAATGAATATATATACCTATTCTTGGCCTCATTTAGAAGCAATTAATTTGATGAAGCAAGTCTAAGAAGAGGTGTGAGTAACGTACTAAGAAAGAGCCTCTAGATTAGTGAAGGAGACAGGAAACATAGCAAAGGAAAAGGGTCATAATTGGAGGACTATTTTGGGCTAATTCTACCCTCACACATGTGAGTATTGCAGGTCCGAAGTAGAAAAGTAAAAATTGAAGGTTACATTCACATAAATGTGACCTTTTTGGGTGGAGAGTTGCACTAAGGGAAGCTGAGTAAGAGAGGAAATAATCTCCTTCAAGGAGGAGACTATTCGAGAGGAAAATCTGATCTAGGGTTTCTGCTATCAAGAAAGGAGTTGCAAAACTTCAAGGAGAGGCCAAAATTTTGAAAGGAGTTGAGGAGAGGAATAGGAAGAGTAGCATCGAAGAGGAGGCTAGTGAATTTGTCTTGGAAGGACTCTAGTGTCAACGATCTTTGTCATGGCCTTGGTATTCATCAATTGAAGGTTCTATAAGAAGTATTTCAATTGGGTTTTCCTGTCAAAGAGTGAGTGGTTTGGTCCCTGTCTGAGAAGCCTATATACTTTGTCTTTTATCTCTTTCTTTTTCATGATTTTGTAATTTTCTTGATGAAAGAAACACAGTAATAACTCAAGAAGACAATATTGTAACCAAGAATTAAAAAGGCTATCACAAGCAATTGTCATAAGTAGATAAATCACCTAACTGTTCATGCCCTAGATTTCTCAACATGGAATCGGAGCTAAGGTGCTAAATTTAAAGAAGGGGCATCTAATCAAGGAGACACACAAGGATCAAGAAAGGGATCAAAGCGAGACAAATACTACCAAAGAGAAATTTCAAGATATACATCATACCAAAACCATAGATCAAATAAATCCACTTCAACAAGAGTCTTGGAATTATCATCAAGAAGGAAATAGAGAGAAACCGTTGAAGAATTTCTAAACTACATTCATTCACCACCGAAGAAATAAAAGTATCTTAAAGGATAGAAGGATAAGGGCATTGTCATCAAAAGGGCTACAAGGTAGTATCCCCCTCATTAGAGCAAGGAACTCCTTCTCCTTAAAGAAGGTCATCCGAAAAGTAGTAAGTCATCCTCATCAATCATCATCAAAAAAGGGATCAAGATGAGGGTTATATTTTCACTTGAAAAGTAAGTATGTTTTCTTCTATAAACTAATAAAATAACTTCATATTGCAATGAGATCTATAAGTTGGTTGGGTCGTCGGATTTCCTTGCATGGAAAATGAGGATAAACACAAGCGTTGAAGTAAATGAAGTCATTGATCATGTCCATGGAAAGGTATCCTAACCATCCGAAGATCAAGCACTATCTGAATATATGTAAAGGGATCTAAGGGATCAAGGGATTCTTATGAAATCTATTAAAGATCCACTGATTCCTTATTTAGCATAGTTGGAGACATCAAAAGAGATATATGATAAGCTGGCATAACTATTTTTGGAAGGTGTAATAAGAAAGATCATATCTCTTAGATATAATCTATACAAATTGAAGGTATCAAAGGCTAAAGGTATATCTACATGTCTCTCAAAATAATCTCAAATAATAACTCAACTGCAATATCTAGGAGAGATGACATCTGATAAAGAAATGATCTTCATTGTTCTAAATGGATTAACTGATGAGGAAGGTAACCTTGTATCTAATACTCATAAGGAAAAGGAAGCTATCACATTCAACAACTTGTGGCTTCTATGAAAGAAAGAATAAGACAGGTTGAAGGGAGAAAGTAATGAAGAACCAAGTGAAATGGGTCAAACATTTAGTAAAAGAAAAGGAAAGTTTGGTAAATTTGGTCATCAAAAGAAAAAGAAGAACATGGCTAAGTTTCAATTCTATGGATTTCAAGAATATGGACACAACAGAAGATATTTTCCTGAACTTAAAAGGGACAATAATAGGAGAAGTAAGGAGGAATCCCATATTAGTGAAGAAGTAGAAGAACCTGAGACAAAGAAGCCTAAGAAGGAGGACGTGGGAGACGTCGACTATGACTGAGATAATCTCCTTCAAGTACTATTGTGTTGTGTAAATTATATCTATCAAGATAGGAAGCATTGTGAATAAGATAGGCTGCATCCTATTATAAAATGGCATCATGGTGGAAGAATTAGAAGTAAGAGATCATGACATAGGTAAAATGAAGGATATCTAGAAAAAAATCTATCAGTCAACTATGTAGGATATAGCTCTTGGAAACCTCAATGAAAGCTAAAAGTGATACTTATGGAAAAGGGAGAAGTCATCTAGGACAAGAATCATCATACATTATTCAAAAGGTAACATCTCCAAAATAGGATAGGTAAGATCCACAAAATTCTTTGACAAAATATTCATTATAAGGTTCACCGATCACGAGGGGAAGCAAGTGTTACATTTGATATTATGGAAGTCATGTCACATGGTTGCATATATCATGAACTAATGATCTATCTTAAGAGCATGATCAAATAAAGGATATCCTCCCTCAATAGGATGTAGGAATGCATGGGTCACATATTTTGTAGATGAGGTGGTTAAATACAATTGAGGAACTTTGATTAGAAGCTCCTAGGAATGAAATATGTGAAGAAAGGAAGGAAGAGAACATGAAATATGAAAAAATAGTAAAGGAAGTTAACATCTAAAAGACCAAGAATATTTGACTATGATATCTCCCACAAAGATATTAAGACTCTGATGGAAGTTAGGAAAAGATGGAGACACTTAAAAATAAATATCTTTAAGAGATGTGTCAACAAGTATACAAGATGTTAATGCCTTAAGGAAGATGTCATGATGAAAAGACGATGAAAAAGGTAGTTGTGATTTAAATGTTCATATCTAATTTTTGAATAAGTATATGGATGGGCTTATGCATGACTGCCAAAGGAATAATTGTGGATGTCTTCCCCAAGGATCATGTAGAAGGATGTAAGATCCTTCAAAATAATATAGTACGAAGAAGGAAGCATGACATGAAGCAAAGTCGTATGTAGACTGGTGGACGACTTTTTTATGAAAGGAATGATGACATGGCTGACTCATGGATGAAAATGATGGATGGTCTGTGCCCTATGAATAAGTTCCAAAAGGTGAGGACTCCATATCAAAGAAGGAATTCATCACATCGAAGGGATGAGTTCTTCAAGCAGCGGGTTGTCCCATCATCTCCATTTGAGGAGTTGTTGTAGGTCCCTAATTAAGAGGGAGCTTGGAAATAAGTTACTTGCTTGGAAGAAACATGGAAATCCCTAATCTGAGAAGGATCTAAGGTACATTCCTTTCGTAGGAATGAGTATATTCATTTATTGGAATATATATGTCACCCATAATTAAGAGGGAGAGACAGACACATCATTCTGGTCTTCACCTAGGAGGAAATAATGGAGGATTAGGTAATCATTTGGTATCTAATTCTCTTTAAGGATGAGATAGGGAATCCAAGATAATAGAATTCGTAGAGGACCGATATTCTTTAAGGACAAGGAATCCAAGGTAAGAATAGTCCTGATGGAACACACCCTAGGAACCTAGGTGGGGTATGTTCCGAGAGAGATAATGATGAGAGTGTCTATAAATCATTAGTCTCGCCAGCATTAAGCTTAGATCTTGTCGAGAGATATAGTTGTTAGTCAAGTCCTTGCTATGTGGAAATCTTGATTGATGTGATGCTAAAAAAATGGGTTTCTAATCAGATTCTCCTTATGAGAAATTCTTCAAATTGAGAATGAACAAGTACCATTATGAATACCTCCCTAATTAAGAGGGAGTGTTGAAAAGTGTAACTAGGTTTGATCTTCATAATGAAATGTAATTGTGATTTTATGTAAGAGATGTAAATGAGAAGAAAAATAAAATTATTGTAATACTTTCATCATGGTTTTCATGAGCAAGAGATTTTATTTTTAGTTAAGGTTCCCATTGAGAGCCCTTAGGGATATTTTCATCTAGTCATAAAATTCTCAAATAGTCATTTTCATCTAATGAAGGCAGGTTACAAATTGTAAATAGTCATACTTGTCTTTGTAAGTAACCCTCCAAGACCTTGTCACTAGCCCTCACATAAGTCACCCTATAATGAAGGAATAATTATAGAATATGAAGTTAAACTTCTCTAGAGATCATGTTAGCCTAAAATTCATGAACCAAAGACTATATATACCCATGCTTAGCCTCATTTGGAAGAAAGAAAATCGGTGAATAAAATCTAAGAAGTGTGAGAAACATACTAAGAAAGAGCCTCTAGATCAGCGAAAGAGAAAGGAAAGATAGTGAAGGAAAAGGGTCATCATTGGAGGACTATTTTGGGCTAATTCTATGCTCACATGTGCAGGTATTACAGTGTTGAAGTAGAAAAGGGAAGAGATAAGGTTGAAATCACATAAATGTGATCTTCTTTGGGTGAAGAACTGTGCTGAAGGAAGTTGAGTAAGAGAGGAAAGAATATCCTTCAATGAGTAGACTATTCTAGAGGAAAATCTGATCTAGGGTTTTTGTTGTTAAGAAAGGAGTTACAGAACTTCAAGGAGAGGCCAAAATTTTGAAAGGAGCTGACGAGAGGAAGAGGAAGAGAGTCATTCAATAGGAGGCTAGTGACTTGGTCTTGGGAGGACTCTAGTGTCAAGGGTCTTTGTCATGCTCTTGGTATTCATCAATTGAAGGTTCTATATGAAAATTTTCGTTTGGGTTTTCCTCTCAAAGAGTGAGAGGTTTTCGCCCTAGCTAACAAACCTATATAGTTTGTCTTTTGTCTCTTTATTTTTCATGATTTGGGAATTTTCTTGATGAAATAAACACAATAATAACTCAAGAAGAGAAGATCATAACCAATAAGTAAAAATATTATCACAAGAAATTACCATAAGTAGAGAAATCACCTAACTATTGATGCCCTAGATTTCTCAACACACAGATGAGTAGAGTAGATTTAAGTTTTATATCCTAGTAAATTACAGGAGCAGTTTTGAATCTACATAGATTTTCTATAGCGACCTCTCCCTCCTATTTGTTCTTCATATCCTCTTCTTACAACCGCTTTGTTTTTTCCTTTTCCTCTGCTCTTTTCCTTTCCTCCTCTACTCTTTTCCTTCCCCATATGCTTTCTACTTCTTTAATATTTCCTCTTTTTGTTTCTTTTGTAGCTCCTCTAATTTTATCTTCTTTAAGTCTTGTTTGTTCTCTAGCAAGTCATATTTCTTCTTCTTTTCTTGTTCCTCCTTTTGTTTATGCTCCTCCTCTCCTTTTCACTCTTCTTCTTGTTGCTTCTCTTTTCCTTGTATTTTATTTCTTCCTCCCTTTCCTTCTTTTGTTGCTTCACCTCTATTTCACCTTTCAAAAGACGATGGACCTCGAAAATTTTTGTTCCTTCTACTAACAGATCATATTTTGGGCTTTCCTGTGATGATAGAATATCACATGAGATGTTCTATTCCTACGGAATATCCTCCATATCTTTATCCATTACTTCAATGACATGAGAGGGGCCTACCTCATCTGTTGGCCAATTCTTCTCAATGCATTGTACTAGTTCTTAATTTTCTCATCTTTTGGAATTGTCATAGATACATATGGTCAAGTATAACATATCTTGGTACAATATTGTTTGCAAACATTTCTAAGGTCATATGTATGAAAACTCACTACTATAAAATGAAGGTGCTTAAGTTCTTCAATCTCAACTTCAACCACCTTAAGCCTCTTAAACTCATATGATCCAATATGTAACGAAAAAGAGGGATAAGGAGACTTTTTCTTCCTTTGGAATTGCGTAGACAAACCATTGTTCAACTAGTAGGAAACCTCCTATAGGACCACCTTGTTGGTCACATACCTCAACATAAGGTGAGGGGTAGTTTCACACTTGAAAACTATAATGTGTGTTCCCTATGGTGAATCAAACAAATCTGCAATCTCATAGAGTTCCTCATTCTCCTAGTCCATCGTGCAGGGATGTTTTGTCTCAAAAATCATTTAATATAAGACTGCAAAGAAATGCTTGACTAATTTCATATATACTCCTCAAAAACTAACTTTTGACAAAAGTCTTGAATGAAAATGGATAGGAAACTTATCTTGAGGGTTCCAACTTTATCTCATCCCTGTAAATTCATAGCTAGCATAGACTCCATCCAACAGATAAGAGAAACATATAGAATTCAGGTGATTGTTTTGCTTCTAAAGTTTTCTTGGCCCATTGTATATTGATCTATTGCTCATGAGAGAGGATGTCAACCGAGTTTAAGATCTTTCCTCTAGAAAAAATCATATTGAGTAAATAAACCCAATTTTCTTTAAAATATTTTGTGTTCTTTCGCCCATGCAATATACAACACATCGCCATAAGATACTGGTAGAAATTTCTAAAATATTTAGTCTTGTAAACGGCACTTGGATTTTGCCGAAACATTGCAAACTCTTTCCACCATGACTTGAGGACTTCCCTATAATTCAAGGTCGCCCAAGTTGTGTAGAACCATGTATTAAAATACTGCCTAGGAGTTACAACATTATAATAGGAAAGTAAGTAATGTGGATGATAGGTGGCAATCTCCTTTTCAATTTCACTACTAAGAACCCAATTCTTGCTATCCATATGTAGAAATATCCATTTAATAGCTTATGCATAGGGTGTACTGGAAATTTGCATGCTACTCTATGAATTTTGGACCTCATAATGTTTATATATACTTCCTTCTCTTCTAAGTTTTCCAGTAATTCCTTTTGCATAAAGGCACCTTTCATATCCTACCATGATACTTTGAGAGATTTATCCATGAAACATTATGTGTTTGATAAAATGGGACCAATCGGCCTTGAACATTCTGCTACCTCCTCAATACTATTGTCTAAAGTTTCTTTTGATGTAGCCTATTGAGTGGTGGGAGGCATTGTCTATATAAAAGATGAAAGGGTAATGTTTCTTGTGTCTGTAGCACCTGCGAGTGAAATATCACTCATGGTGAACAAAAATTAGTTCCTAGAAATTTGTGTTGTAAATTCCATTGCTTAAATAATGGTTACATTTTCTATGTGACGTTTGAATAAACCATATGGTAAAAATTAGGGCAAATTTTCACTACTTCACTATAGATTGAATGGTGTGTAAACACTATAAACAACTATTGATACTAAAAATTGATCCTAGCAACCCCCTATGATGGCCACTGATGCTAAAAATTGATCTAGCAACCTCGTGTGTTTAATTATGGACATCATGAAGCATTCTACAATAGCTTAAGAATCATGAATGCTCTCTTAATGTAAATATGTGTACAAAATGTTGTCTACAATTCTTGCAATAATTTTTGCCCCATCTAGGGGGAATTTATCTCTCAAATATGTTACAAAAATACTACTTTCCTTATAGTTAGAAACTTCAAACAATATCCTTTGCATCCTCTTATACACATGTAAGGTTTCTAATCCCATTGAGATTGATTGATGATTCGTTAAGGAACTCTATGTCTCTATGCCTATATGTAACAACATACCCATTAAACATTAAGTGGACAACACTAAAATCATCATTAGATAATTATCAAACAATTTTGTAGTTCCCTTGGCTTGAAAATTCTTCAAAACTATTAAACTATCCTTGTTTCCCATGGTCAATCATTTATATAAGCTTCGTTAAAACTTAAAACTAATGTTATCTCTTGGTTAAATTTAAACTAATGATATTGGGAAAAAATATTAAAAAAATGTAAGGGGAAAAATAATAATCTATGATTTCCACATATCTCATAACAATAACGAAATCATATCATACCTCACGATGCCCATAAGCTTAAGTGGCAGCAAAGACAATGATATTTTTACCTGTAGTATAGCATGCATGAATGTTCAATAATCGATGAAATATATCGAGTTCCAAGACTATCAATTCCATGAATTCACTGGCACTTTCAGCAATCACATGGCATTAAAATTTCCCGCACCAACAAAACATCTTTCAACTACTCCCAAAAGCAGGTCTACAAGATTTCACCAAAATCGGGTTTCCCGCCATTATATGAATATTTACAAATACTTTCAATTCAATTCAAATGTGTTTATGAGAAAATATAAAGTATAATTAGATATATTGTGGATGATCGTTTCAAATGTCTTCTATCAAGGTAGAGCATAGATCAAGATTTTAATTTTTTCCATGTCGAAACTTCAAACTATGAAAATGTATTAATGCAAATTCAAATTTTCTGAAATGAAATGCTTTTGAAACAGATGAAATAGAAATAATGAAAACACTCACATCTAGATTCTATATGCTAACTAGTTATCTAATAATGTAAGTTAAAAAAATACCAACCAAACAAAGCACAATACTACTCACAACTAATGATGTTGTAAACTGAATTATTACTAGATTTTGGATTCGGGTTGGATCATTACAATATTAATCTTAGAATCAATCAATGGTCACATAGGTGGCGTAACATGGGGTTATACTTATATTTATCAAATATGTATTACAATCCATTTCTTTTTTTCGGATGCATCTTTACATGTTGTCGATGGCCATTATTAAAAATATCGATGCAATACTCGCTAGTTTCCTTTGGTCCGGTTCATATGCACCAAAAAAATCCATCTCATTCATTTGGCTACTTTAGCCAAAGTTGCTGACAGTGGAGGATGGGGGATCATAGATACTCTATCTTTTAATCTTGCTCTTATCTGCAAGAGTTTGTGGAGAGGTTTTACTAGTAGGGGCATATGGTCACTAATGTTTTGAGGAAAGTACATGGCCTATAAGGGCATAGAGGATTGGATTAAATATGGTGCCACTTTCATGCCCACATCCTCTTACATCTGGCGAAGCATGATGAGGAACCAACACTGAATTTTTGCGGGTTTGTTGGCAGGTGCGAACTGGAAACATGTTAGAAGTCGACTTAGATATCATAAAAGGTCTTATGGGTTCTCATACGGTATCTTCTCCTCTTCTCCGAGATATGTATGGTAGAGGAATGTTCCTATTCTCTCATATTGTCTCAAATATGGTTTCATCTCCCCATATTCAATCTTGATTTTGGGTAGAAGACATTGAACTCTTGGGTTCTTTGGCTACAGAATGGGACCTATACATTACACAGGTTGAGGCCATTGGGATTTATCTCATTGAAGAGACAAACATGATGACCTGGGTTGGTAATACACACCAGATCGAATTTCTTTTTTATGAAATTTATAAACATATCAGCCATTGAATTTCAACTATCAGGGCACCTAACTGGTTGCATAAGATATGGAAGTTGGAGTTCTCATTAAAACTAAAATGCTTTGGATGGCTGGTACTACATGACAAAATACTCACCTGGAGTAATCTCTCCCAGAGAAGCTACTATGGACTAAGCATTTTCCCATTTTATATGCTTAATTTGGAGGATGTTTCTCACCTCCTTATCAACTGTCCTATTGCTGCAAAAATATGGTATTTTATACTTAATATATTTTAGATTGATGGGAACTGGATGCATCTCAACTTGGAGGCTTGTTTCAAATTATGGATTACCACACAATAGGAGTTATTTTCCTTTCCTTTCTACATCATCCGGGGCATATGGAGATGCAGGAAGAACACGATATTTGAACATAAGAAGGTGGACATTAGACAATTTGTATTGGTGATTACAACATGTTTTTCTGAGATAGGTCCCATGGAGCATGCTTACAAACAAAGATATATTATTACAAAATATATTTGGCAAAAGTGTTGAGAAATGGCAACAAGAAATTCCATTTTAATTTGTCCTTGATTTAAACTGTGAATTAAATTGGAATTCTATTCTCATAGCAACTTAAAATAGTTAAATTAATTTTATTAAACTTACTTAACTTAGGAAATTTGAGTTGGAAGTCTTTTGGAAGTCATGTATATCTTCTCCCTACTTTGTAGGAGTCCAGTGTGAGTTAACTATGAGTTGTGAGATAGAAGACTCGGTTTCATGAGTCAGTTTAGTTAAATTAGTTCTGAAACTGATGGAGAGAACTAATAGTGAGTTAATGGTTAGTGGTGACACTAATGAACTCCACCAGTGCTACTCTAGTTAACTTAATATTTACTAATCAGAAACTCATGCATGTCGATTATGAGAAAGATCCAGTTGGGACTAAAGTGCAGGGACAATGTACTATTTTTTTTAGATTTTTCTGAGTTTCACTGATAGTGCATGCAATCAAGAACTTATCCTTGAGTGATTGCACTATTTTTAGAGACTTTATTTCCCTTTAAACAAAAGCTATCCTTAATAGGAATTACACATTGGAATAGATACTTGGAGAGCTTGGAGAGTTGGATATTGAATTTGTTGAGTGATGGGATTGTTCTTGAGAGAACAAGCATTGTAATTTAATCTTGATTTTTCAGATTAATACAAAACAAATAGTGGGGTTTTGAGCTGTGGCTTTCCCTGGATATTTATTGTGTAATGTGCCTTTGATTCTCTTCCTCTATTGATTATTGTTTTCTCAATGTTTATTGGCTTCTTCCATAAAGAGTAGAAGTATATTATTGTCTCTTGCTTTAGAAAAATTGCATTAGCTTGTGAATATAAAAGATTTTCTACATGGTATTGGACCAAGATTGTTTTTTGGGACGAGAGTTTGCAGAGAAGATCATATAATTTCTGAGAAACATTTTCAGAAACAAATTGTAGACTTGGATTCCTTGGGAAAAGATACCCAAATTCAAAAACAAAACACGCCAAATTGGAGTTCGGATGAGGGAGAGATTTCTGATTTAAAATCAACTCTCTAGAGGAGATTTCGAAGTTCTAAGTTTTTGGGTTACAGGTGAAAGTCGAATTTGCAATACATACTTCAAGATAGGAATATGGTGTTCCATGTGTTGAGTCTTGAGTATGCCTTGGAAGGCAACTTGAATTTCATATCCTGGAGGGACAAGATGGAGGTTGTTGTAGAGGATAATGGCTTGAAGGAATTTGTTGAATAAGAAATTCCTAAGCCAATAGCTACTAATGTGTAGAACGTAGCCGAGTGGAAGAAGTGTGTGGCGAAGGCAAGGCAGATAATCCTTGAGGGAGTTTGAGATCATATTGTCTCGAGTTTCCATGGAAAGGAAACACTACATGATATGTGGAAAAAATTGGCAGACTTGTATCAGAATAATAGTGATAAAAGTAAGTTGCACTGAAGGATAAACTTCGTAAAATCAAGATGGAGAAAGGAGACATGATTCCAAAGTACTTGACCAAGTTCACTCAATGTCAAAATGAACTTGGAAGTGTTGGAATCATGGTTGCTGAGGAGGATATGGTGAGCCTTGCTCTTCTTAGACTCCCAAAAAGTTGGCATAGTTATTAGGACTTTGTCAATGGTTGGGAGAAGCTGCCAGATTGGGAATGACTATGGTCGGATTTGATGCAGGATGAGATTAGGAGGAACACTAGGGATGGCTCTTAATCAAAGAATGATGATGCTAGGAAATGTGCCTTAGTGATTAAGGTGAGGAAGGGGAAAGGTAAAATTTCTCGTTCCAAATAATATTCTTATCATGGAGGTAAGAATAATGACATGACGAAATTTAAATGATTTCATTGTCAAAAGATGGGTCACTTTGCTACAAATTGTCCATTGAAGAAGTCCAAGAATAAGTCCGCAGGAGGAGTAGTGGGTGAGGCTTTGGCCTCCCAATTCGAATTCGATTTTTCCCTCATTCCATGCATGGTGTCTTCAATGCTGTGAAGTGTCTAGTACATAGATAGTGGACCTTCTTTCCACATGAATAGTGACAACGAGTTATTTAGTGAACTAGAGCAGAAAGATCTTAAGATGCATATCAAGATGGGTGATGATGGTAAGTATATTGTTACTCATGTGGGCACTATTACTTTTCAGAGGGAGCATGCGGCATGCATGTACCCGAGCTGACGAAGAACTTGGTATCTATTGCCATGCTTGAGGATAGAGGCTACGATGTGATCTTTTCGAAAGGAAAAGAATTCCTTCGACACATAGCCACAAGTCAAGTAGAGAATATAGGGATTTGAGTTCAGAATATCTATAAAATAGAGGTAGAGGATTGTGTTGCTTTGAGTTCAAAAGTAGAAAATATGTTGAAACAAGTGTAGGTTTTAACCCCATACAGAAATTACCTGCATACGAATTCTAAAACACAAAAAATAAACAATGCGAGAGAATAACACATAAAACACATATACACAAAGATTTTCCCCTGGATCCCAAAACCGGAACTACCATCTTGATTTTTCATTATTTTCCTTTCAATGTTACAATACATATTTATACATGCTGAAGCATCCAATACCTTGGACCGAAAATCATCGCATCCAAAAACATGGGCTGAAAACCATTGTGTCCAAAACCATGGACCGAAAACCATCGCGTCCAAAACCATGTGCGAAAAACATGCACAAAACCATAGGTGGGTCCGCCCAACCTAATATAGGGTCCAAAACAAAAATTTTCGAGGGCGCTTCCCTAGAACCCATAGAGTGGGATTACTTGCACCCCTCAAACCCTCTGTGATCCCCCCCCGGCTACGTAATCGGCGCAACAAAGGGGGGTCTTTTCCCCCCATATAACCCCCCAGTTAACTACATGGGCTAGTCATGGAAAGAATATAATACAATCCAACATTCTCCCACTTGTTGTTTTCTTTCCACACAAGGCAAGAAGAGAACTTAGTCATTTATCTAGCCCTGCAACGCCCATTGTTTCTCTACACCAAGAGAACTTCTCAGAGCTCATAGATTTTGTTAATGCATCTGCAGTATTCTTCAAAGTGTCCACCTTCACCAGCAACACCTTTTTGTCTTCTATCATATATTTGTCTTCTATCATATACCTCACAAAGTGATACTGAAAATCAATGTGCTTTGTCTTTGAATGATATGCAGAGTTATTTAGAAAGAAAATTGCACTTTAGCTGTCACGTTCTATCCTTATAGCTCCCTGTACTAACCCCACACTTGAACACAATCTCTGCAACCAAACTGGTTCCTTACTTGCATGAGTGGTTACGATGTATTCTACCTCTATAGTTGATAGTGCTACTACAGATTGTTTCTTACTCATCCAATTGATTTCACCTCCAAATAGGTTAAACACATACCCACTTGTAGATCTTCTCTAATCCAGATCTCCAGCCTAGTATGCATAAACAAAGCCATGGATATCCAACACTCTTTCCCATCCTGGTCTTCCTTGGTAGCACAAACCATAATCACTAGTGCCACGCAAATACCTGGAAACCCGCTTCACTACTGTCCAGTGCTCTTTCCTTAGATTTGACATAAACCTGCTCAATACTCCCACTGCATGGGCAATTTCTGGTCCAGTAGACACCATCACATACATCAGGCTACTGACTGCACTTGCATATGGAACACGGGACATGTCCTGTTCCTCTTCTTATGTCTTGGGACACTGTTCAACAAATAAATTTACACCTACAGGAATAGGAACCTTGACCAGTTTACTATCGTGCATATTAAACCTCTACGATTTTGTCTCGACATACTTCCTTTGGTTTAACCAGAGCTTCCTCTTTGTCCAATCTCTTTTAATTTCCATGCTGAAAATATAGTTTGCAGCACCAAGATCTTTCATGTCAATTTTGGAGGACAAATGGGTCTTCAAATCTTGGATAATTTCTTTGTCATTTCCAACAAGCAACATATCATCCACATATAGGAGCAGATAAATAACATGGTCACCAATTAATTTAAAATACAAACAGTGATCTTCTTTACTTTTGGTGAAGCCAAGTCCCCGTATAAATGTATCAAATTTCTGATACCACATCCTTGGTTATTGTTTTAACCCATACAAAGACTTCTTTAACTGCATGCCAGTTCTTTCTTACCCTTCATCGCAAAGGCTTCAGGTTGCTTCATGTAGATCTCCTCTTCCAAATCCCCGTGAATAAATTTTGTCTTCACATCCATCTATTCTACCTCAAAATTAAAAGCAGCAGCAGTATATAAAAGTAATATAATAGAAGTTACCTTGGCAACAGGAGAAAAAATATCACCAAAATCAATTCCCGGCACCTGGGAATAACCTTTTTCTACCAACCGAGGTTTGTATTTCTCCACCTTCCCTTCTACATTTGTCTTCTTCTTGAACACCCATTTGCTGCCAATGGGTTTCCTTCCAGCCGGCAACTCCACCAGATCCCAAGCCTCATTTTTTGTGCAAAGATGCCATTTCATCAACCATGGCCTCTTTCCAGAGTTTTCCATCCTCTGAATCCACTGCTTCCTTCACAGTTCTGGGATCATCATCAACAACAGAAAAAGAAAAATTTGAACAGAAAGCAGATGGACTATACCTTTCTGGTTGCCTTCTTTCTCGAACTGTTCTTCTCACAGCCAGAGTTTGTGGCTCTTCATCTTCTGATTCCTCCTCTGCTACAGAGTCTGATTCTTCCTCCTTTAGTTCAAACTCTATCTTCACAGGTTCTTTTGGTTGGACTTCATGTTTAATAACATCTTTCACCTCTCTAAACACCACATCTCGACTGTACACAACCTTCCTTGTTACTGGGTTCCAAAGCTTATAACCCTTTAAACCATCCTTATACCCAATAAAGATGCACTTTTCAGATTTACTATCCAACTTGGTTTATTTCTCCTTTGGAACATGTACATATGAATCACATCCAAATACCCTCAGATGTGAAAGAGAGGGTTTCTTACCAGTCCATACTTCTTGTGGAGTCTTATCTTCCAACACTGATGAAGGTGACCTGTTGACCAAGTAACATGCAGTATCCACCGCCTCTG
>APFE030535223.1:62739-163115 GCA_000404065.3 Pinus taeda | reverse complement strand
TGCCAATGGGTTTCCTTCTAGCCGACAACTCCACCAGATCCCAAGCCTCATTTTTGTGCAAAGATGCCATTTCATTAACCATGGCCTCTTTCCAAAGTTTTCCATCCTCTGAATCTACTGCTTCCTTCTTTCTCGAACTGATCTTCTCAAACCCAGAGTTTGTGGCTCTTCATCTTCTAATTCCTCCTCTGCTCTAGAGTCTGATTCTTCCTCCTTTAGCTAAAACTCTATCTTCTCATGTTCCTTTGGTTGGAATTCATGTTTAATAACATCTTTCACCTCTCTGAACACCACTTCTCAGATGTACACAACCTTCCTTGTTACTCGGTTCCAAAGATTATAACCCTTTAAACCATCCTTATACCTGATAAACATGCACTTTTAAGATTTACTATCTAACTTGGTTCATTTCTCCTTTGGAACATGTACATATGCATCACATCCAAACACCCTCAAATGTGAAAGAGAGGGTTTCTTACTAGTCCATACCTCTTGTGGAGTCTTATCCTCCAACATCGATGAAGGTGATCTGTTCACCAGGTAACATGTTGTCTCCACCGCCTCTGCCCAGAATTCCTATCCTAACCCGACACCACTGAGCATGCTTCTTACCCTTTCCATCGACGTCTTGTTCATTCTTTTTGGAACTCTATTTTGCTCAGGTGTGTATGGAGTAGTCTTCTCCCGAGCTATACCACACTTCTTAGAGAATTATTCGAATTCCTTATTGCAAAACTCTCCACTTTTATCTGTCCTTATTTGTCCTCAGCACCTTTATCTTCTTCTTTGTCTCGTTTTCCACCACAGCCTTAAATTATTTCAACCCATCAAAGACTTCAGATTTCTTCTTAAGGAAATATATCCAAGTATTCCTTGAGAAGTCATCTATAAATGATACATAGTACACAAACTTACCTAGTGATGGAACCTTCATAGGTTCAAACACATCACTGTGCACAAGCTCTAATATCTATTTCGCGCTCTTACCACCAGAGGGGAAACTCACTCAATTCTGCTTCCCATATACACAATTTTCACAGAAATAAAAATCGAGAGAGTTATTACTCATACCTTCTACCATACCTTTACCATGAAGTATTCAAAGGTCCTTCTCTCCAATATTTCCAAGCCTTTGATGCCATAACATGGTCTTCTCTCTAGAGACCACTAGATTTTCTGCTCCACTTTCAGGAACCACAGAGCAGTTGCACCCATCAACAACAATGCTTCCTTGCATATTGTATAGAGTTCCAATCCAAACTCCCCGCATCAATACCAGTGCTCCCTGAACCATCTTGCAGGTACCCTTCTCAAACACTGTTTTTACACCTGCATCATCTAGCTTGCTTACAGAAATCAGATTTCTGGCCAATGCAGGAATATGTAGAACACCCGGAAGTGTTTTGACCCTTCCACCTTGTAACTTCAACTTTACTTTTCCGTGACCAACTATTCTAGCCTTCCTATCATCCCCTAAGAAGACATCACCACCATCATATTTCTCATACTCATAGAACCACTCTCTATGGGGAGTGAAGTGAAAGGATGCACGTGAGTCAATCAACCATGCCTCATGATCTACATGTGTCCTTGAAGAAACCAAGTACACATCCCCACCTTCATCTGAGGTCGTTTTCGCCTCTACAGAAGGAGCATCATCAGATCCCTTTCCTTTGTCAGGAGCTTTAGATTTACAGTCCCTTTTGTAGTGCCCTTCCTTGCCGCATTTCCAGCACACCAACTTTACAAGTTTTCCTAGAGATTTAGATCTCCCTCTAGATTTAGATCTCTCACTCAATGACTTATTTTTGTTTCTGTTCTGGGACTATCCTTGTACAGACAAGGCATCACCATTCTAGCTCTCCATATTTTTCCATCTCATCTCCTTTGTCAGCAAGGATGAGACTATTTCATCAAACTGCAAGGCAGTTGTATTGCTAGCTATTTCAATAACTAGACTATCCCATGAATCTGGTAGAGAACACAACAAACTAATGCACTTATCTTCATCTAAAATTTTGATATCAATAGACGATAACTGACTTACCATAGTATTAAATTCATTCAGATGCTCTGTCACCGAGTCTCCATCTTTCATCCTTAGGTTACACAACTTTTTCCATAGGAATAGTTTATTCACTAGAGACTTAGATTGGGACAAAGTCCCTAACTTGTCCCACAATGCCCCTAACTTGTCCCACAAATACTTCACTATAGCTTCCCCTGATACATTCAACAATACTGAATCTGAGACACACAATCCTATTGTGCTCTTTGCCTTCCCGTCCAACTTCTTCCATTCTTCATCAAACACTCCCATTGGTTTAGTACCTGAATCTACCATGATCCACTGATATTTATCCACCAACAGATCCTCCATCTTGAGTTTCCACAACTCAAAACTCTAACCATTAAATTTCTCGATCTCTATCTTTCCACTACTTTCCATCTTCTTTCACCACCAGAATCTATCTCGCAGATCTCCCACTGAACAGGGTCTACCACAGGCCCGAGTGAAGCCCCTCAGCAACAAAGGAATCCCCTTGAAGCTAAAGCAAATCTGATACCAAATGTATGTTTTAAACCCATACAGAAATTACCTACATACAAATTCTAAAACACAGAAAATAAACAATGTGAGAGCATAACACATAAAACACATATACACATATATTTTCCCCTGGATCCAAAAACCGAGACTACCAACTTGATTTTTCACTGAGATGTTAGCGAGTTATGGCATAGGTGATTAGGACACTTGCATCATGGAGCTTTGAAGATATTGCATCAAATATTTACTGGTCTTTCCAAAGGTATGATTGAGCAAGTCAATACACGCAAGGGTTGTACTTTGGGAAAATACACCAAGTCTTCCTTTGGAGACAGAGACAGTCAAGGAGAGTTTATTATGGAGAGAGTAAATTCATATGTGTGTGGACCATTATGGTCAAAATCCACGACAAAACACAAGTATTATGTTATATTTGTTGATGACTATTCTCGTAAATGATGGGTATTTTTTATGCAGAAAAAGGATAAGACTTTCACAAAGTTTTGTGAGTTCAAAGCATTGGTAGAGAAAGATTTTGGCAAGAATCTTAAAGCTCTATTTAGTGATAATGGTGGTGAGTATGTCTCCAATGAGTTTAAGAACTTATATGTAGTGGAAGTGATTAAACGAGAGTTGACGACACACCATAACTCCCATAAGATGAGGCTTGCAACACAACAGTTTATGCTCAAAACCGTAGCCCACATCGGATACTTGAGATGAAGTCACCAGAGGAGGCATATTCCGGTAAGAGGCCAGATGTTCATCACTTTAGGATTTTTGGGTCATTGGTTTATTGCCATGTGACCAAAGATTCACAAAAGAATCTTGAACCAACAATAGAGTTGGAGATCTTTGTGGGTACACTGATACACCCTGCAACAATCGAGTGTACATGTCAACCTGTTGGATGATAGTGGTTTGTAGGGATATCAGGTTCGATGAGGAGAAGGCCATGCGAGTATCCCTTGAGAGGGAGCTTGAGCCACATGTAGATGAGGAAAATTTAGCTCCTAAGGTTAAGGGGCCTCATATTGATGTGGAGAAGCCACATGCAGAGGTTCAGAGAGTGGAGACATCCACTCAGGCAGATTTTTCCAAAGAGGGAAGGAATCGCACTGCAGATTCTGATAGATTGTTGGATGTTGCATGGGAGAATGTGGGAGAACCCTCTTGCCAACACAGATAGAAGAGGTCACCAAAGAGGTACACTAGATACATGGAACTTATGGGTGTGTGAGTTATGACATATCCATCTTATTTTTAGGAAACAGTGTAGGAGCCAGTTTGGGTTGATGCGATGATGGAGGAGTATGACTCCATAGTTCAAAACAATGTTTGGGATGTGGTCTCAAGACTGAAGGACAAGTCTGTTGTGTGCTCCCATTAGATTTACAAGGTAAAGCAAGTTGTAGATGGTAGTGTGGAGAAACATAAGGCCAAATTTGTGGCCCATGGATTTTCACAAGTAGAGGGGATTGCCTATGATGAGACCTTTGCTCCTGTTGCAAGGTACTCGTCAATCAGATCTATCTTAGCACTATTAGCATAGATCAGTTGGAAGATCAATCAGATGGATGTGAATATTGTCTTCCTCAATGGCATGATTGAGGAAGAGGTGTACATAAAGAAACTCGAAGGTTTTGAAACCTTGGACCATGAGTCGCATGTGTGTCGACTCAAGAGAGCATTGTATGGGCTAAATCAAGCACCCCGCGCTTGGTACACCAGGACATATAACTACTTCACTAGGTTGGGCTTCACAAAGAGTGAAGAGGATGCGAACCTATATCACATATTGGTGGAAGGCAAGTTGTTGATCATTGTACTTTATGTGGATGATTATTAGGAGTGGGATACCCCAAGGGCAGTTTTGGGGCTAAAAGCCCAACACATATTTCATTAAATTTGGAATTAAACAATGAATCTAGAATTTCAAAATAACCAAAAATATCAACTCTAGTGATGCCTTTGTAATAAAAGGTTTCCAATTTTAATGAGATATGTGTTGCCATGTTTAAGTCAATTTTTGTAATATAATTCTAAAAACTCTACATTTTGTGGTCACGGAGCACGAAGGTGTTATGTGTCAAAAAGGGTAGTTTGCCCTTAGTTTTGTAAAGTAAAGTTTGTTGTAAGATATCTACCCATGGTCCGCGGACCATGGGATTGTATGAAAAGAGCTAAGCTCTAAGTAGTTAGAAGAACAGAGAATGACACACGATGTAATGGATTCGTAGCTTGGAAGCAAGAAGTCTAAGTCTTGGGTTGTAGCATAGGTAGAGGCTCTGCAGCTGAGTGTGAAAAGGCCTAGGGTAGAAGTCCACAGTTGAGTGTGCAGACCCCTACAGTTGTGTGCGCAGGACGGACATAGGTTGTAACACTTGGAAGATATTAATAAATGGAGATATTCTACAATTTCTATGTCTTTGTTATGTTGATGCGTTTGGATATTTTATGTATGAATTTCCTTTATTATGCTTATATGATGTGCGAATGAATGCAATTACATTAAATAATTGAATGCAATTATCAATTTCTTCTTATCCAGTGTTAAATTTAAGTATTTGATGAGATAAGAAAATCACTTAGACTAATTTGGGAATCTGCACAGCACACTGCCATCGCAGTGCGAAAGTACCTAAGTAGTAGGTTAGGGTTGCGCGAAGCTCAATCGTACCCTTTCACGGTGGTATTGAAGGACGGAATAGAGGGCTCATCTTGCAAGCCCTAGAGTGAAGCGACCTATGCGAAGGCATGAATAGAGGGAATTAAACAACATCACAACCATCTCAGGGTGTGGAAACTTAGTTCCAGCATCCACCCATACTACTCCAAGTGAGACTTCAGTCCACACTCCACGAGCTGATGTTGAAAGGTCTACTAGTGTAGGGATTTGTTTGACTATTTAACACTGAACCTGGGTCAGGCCCCCTCAAGCCAAAAAATGGTTCCATTGCCGGGACCAAAATCTGCATAAGAGATGTGTGATGTCGTATCACTAGAATCCAACTAAGAAAGAGATTGGAGACTCATTGGACAAGAAGATCCACAAATTCACGGTGCACGAGAATAGAAACCCGCAACTAGCAAGGGAATATTGGTTGGATAAATACCAGTATACAAATATCCATGAGATATTTTTCTGCTCCTTCCCTATTGAGCTATATGAGTGGATCACGAAGCTAGCAGATAACCAAGGAAGGTGGAAACTTGACATTCCTATTGCTTGGACACCGCAACTAATACAAAAATTGGAAGCATCATTGGCTCGACCGTGTCATAGGAGGATTTGTGACTGAATTGGCAGTCGACACCTCAGTCAGGTACAGTGGGGTGGAGCGACGCTTTTTCAAAGGACCATGAGGTAAGTATGTAAAATCTTTGAATACCTAGATTAAAATGCTATTGTGCAAAAAATGGGTTATGTAGCTACCTTGATGCTTGGAACTACGCGAAGTGAAAAAAATTATAGGAACAAAGGACAAAAGGGTCCAGAGTATAGTCCATTGATTTCACCTCCGCGAGGTGACTATTGGGTGCATGAATTATACTTAAGCAAACTCCTGAACACCTAATTTGTCAACCTGGGGGATCTATAAACTTAGAGACAAAGCACAGGGAATGCCAGAGATGGTATCAATCTTTCTAATATAAATCCCTACTTTCTTTAAAGGAAGGATTGCATAATCAAACTAAAAAGAGAAAAAGGCAACTTGAATCATCAAAATAATCCAAGACTGAAACAAGGAAGAATGCATTTGCAAGAGGGAATTAAAAATGAAGGGAAATCACTTTAGCTAATTATTGTTTAACTACAAAGTGTGTGTTTTTCTTAGCAGAGACACTAAGCAGTTTCATCAGATGGGCCCTTAACCCTACTCCTTTACAGATTTCCTTGTTGCACTAATCTGTCCTGTACTATCGCAGTCTACTTGCACTAGTGCAGGAACAGAGATTTATGTAGAAGGTATAAATGGTGTTTTTACTAAAGGTGTTTTACTTCCTGCAAGGGCTTGAAATTTTCCAGGTTCAAAGCACTCAGATACCATGGCAAGAAACTAGTTCTTACACTGGATCAGAGCTTCTTGCACTTAGCATTTAATTCTTAAAATGAGTGCTTAGTTATTGCAAGTGTGATTATACTATTAAATCAAATTTCACACATAAAAATGAATGTTTCTGAGCTTGACAAAGTGTAGGAATAAAGAAACAATCCATATACATTTATCCTATCATAAAGCATTTAATGAAAGAAAGAAAATTGCAGGAAGTAGACTAAGAAAGCTTGTTGCATCACACCCACATGCATTGGTGTAGTTTCATTTCTCCTGCTTGGACCAGGCGAGGAAAACTAACCAAACAGAACTACAGGAAAGGAAATAGCACACCAACTTGCATTGGTGCAGGTTTATTTCTCCTGCTTGGACTAGGCGGGGAAAACCAATCTGAAATAAAGTGCAGGAAAGGAAATTTATCTACTTCACACAACGGATCTGCTTTCACTCAAACAAGAATACAAGTGCTTGAAATTAAATCACACATTGACAATATAAACACAAATTACAGGAAATAGGAAATGGAGCAAACATGCTAGGTTGGGTGGGCTCTAGCCAATTAGGGTGTTTCCCCTTTAAATAAAAATGTTGCTCATTACTTCAATCAATTCATCAGCTCAAATACAGAAATGCGATTTACAAAACATGAGGCAGAGCTCCCTTTTTATTAATTCACTGAGGCAAGTAAATGCATTAATACATCATCCAGCCTAGATTCGAGTGATAACAAAATACATCAACCTGTTACCGCCTCTCTAGGTGTGTCTATGTTCTATCCAAAAACTCCCTTAGTCCTATTTACATTCTACATTATATATATCATTGGCCAAGGGCCAAAATAGATCTTTCAACCGATTACATAACCAACCACGGAATTTAGCTTCTCAGCCTTTAAACTTAGACAGTTAACAAAACTAGTCGTAGCCAATCTCCAGCTTTCGTTCTTCACAGTTTTGATCTCGGCTGCCTTTGGATCGATCTTGTTGTCGTGGTTGAAGCTGCTCAAAACAAGGCAGTGATCAAGGAGGTTTGGATCTACTGCGAGGATTTTTTGTGCTAGCAACGGTGCAAGATCTGATCCTGCACTAGGATCAATGGTCACGGTAAGTACTATAACTACCAAATAAACATTGGAGATATCGATAAGTTACAAGAGTGATTAAAATTAAGAAATCATGTAATAGATGATTAATTAATGTTAAGTTAAGTTAAAAATATGAAAAATAAAGTTTATACGAAATATGTCATTGTGCTTGTATTGGTACAAGATGAGGGTGTATAAGAGAGGTAAAACAACAGTAAATGGCTATGATTTAGGAAGGGGAAAATGGAAAAAGAGATTAAATTAGGGGGCTAACATCCTCCCATCCCTAAAATGTTGTGTGTCCTCACACAACTCTTTAACTTTGCAATTCCAGCTCCATATTGCTCTGGCATACTGACATCAGCCTGCAATGTTTCAGACTTCTTCTTTCTGATGTTCTTTATTTTCTTTGTCACCTTTTTAAGTCGCGTGAAACATTGTGCAGCTTGGTACTTCCAGACTCTAACTTCTCTTTTCTTTTTCTAGATCTCTGCAATCAATTCTCCTTTACTCTATTCTTTATCCTCCTGTGCTTTAGCTATGAGTTGTTCTAAGTTCTACACTTGAAGCTCTAGTTCAACTACCCGAGTAGCAGGAGTTACCAAATATTTTTCTTTTTCTGTCTCGCCAGGGGCTGTGTCTTCCTCAGGGACCTCAATATCCCTCATGGTTACATCAAGAAATTATTCTTCCTCTGGTTCTTCTTCTCCTACTTCTTCTTCTTCTAGTTCTTCTTCTTCTGGTATGGGTTCCTCTTCTTGCGGTCCTTCTTCTTGCAGTTCTTCTTCTTGCACTAGTGCAAGAGGGGATTCAACATCCTGTGGGGATTGTGGTTCTTTACCTGGATCAAATTATTTATTCTTTTTCTAAGGCTTTTTAATGAAATCTGCCAACAGAGTGTCTTCCTCGGGGGTCTGTGCCTGTACTGGTGACATGGAAGGAGTCTCTTCAACAGGTGCACTAGCTATCTTCTTATTTGGAGATGGGGCCCTTCCTTCTTTTGATTTTTCAGGTCGTTTCCTTTTGCACTGGTGCAAGAAGGACTCCCCTTTACATTCTTACTCGGGCCCTTGCTTATGCTAGCGGGGTCCTCTGTCGCCTTTCGAGCAGTTGCCTTTCTATGTAGTTATTTTAACAGTACCTCCCATGTCATGCCTTTAACTTATAGTTGTTTCTGGACCAAAATCTTTATTAGGTCGTGGTGATATAACTTCTTTTCGGCCTGGTCCGCCCGTCCATCCCACACACCTTTGGCCATTTTTTCCAAGCTCTTAAGAAAAAAATAAGGGAAATCTATCCTCCGCCGGATGTGTCGGGCGGCTTCAAAATGTTGCAACATCCTAAAATGATATACAAAAGTGTGAGAGTACCTTCCCTCACAGGTTACAAATTTCTGCAGGATGAAAAGGAGGTCTTGCCATTGTCCCAGTAGGGCACTGCGTGGAACTCCTTCCTTCCAATCTACCTTCATCTTCTTGTTGACGACAAAACAATACCATTTCTTGCTTTCTAGTTTCTAATTTTTAAACCACTTCTCACCAATATTTTCCAAGCCTGTTTCTACTACTACAAACTCTTTTGTAACTTCAAATTTTAGAGGCCCAATTTTTACTCGACTGTTTTTTAAACTTCTCGAAAATTGTAAGGCCACTTCTCTGTCGTTTCCATCAAACTTTTGGGCAAGAACTAAAGAAATCTTGAGTCTCACAATAGTGCAAGAATATTGTGATACTCAACAATCTGTTCTACCCTATTGAGAGATGAGGGTTCACTTCGAACATGCGGCATCACTACTTAATGGCTATGAACAGTCAGAGAATTTGCATGCTACACCGGAAAATTGGTTCTTATAGATAGGGATCCAACTATCCACCATCCTTTCCATCTTATCACCCATTCATTCCACTGAAATAGCCGTGGATGCCCGACATCTTTGAAATCAGGTCAGATTGGTACTTGTAGCGGCATTTTAATGGCTAGGTGAGGTAATCATTATGAGTGAAGGACATCTTGGATTATGGCAGAAAGGGGAAATTATGTCCAAGAAACGGTTAAACACTTCCACATTCCTTAATAATTCAAAAAAGAGAACTTAACATTCATTAAAAATGATCATGATTCTTAACTTAAAACACCTTGTATTTTAAATAATTTTCTCCTAGTTAATATGATAGCACAAGTACTCATCGACTAAGTGAAATCACTTCTTATAAATTTTCATGATTACCACTTTCTTATGATGTATACTATGAAAATAACAAATTGTACTATGTTTCTGATAGGGTGCATGCTTGCACCGCTTAAAATATGTTATTCTACTGGTACCATTATGCTTGCATTATCATATAGGACAACATGGTTGCACTAGTGCAATCATAATACCTCAAAAAGAACAGAGAATTTAAATAAAATATAGGTTGGACTTCCAACATGGCTTACTCAACTTATACTGGAAATTTTCTTCGCCCTTTCTTGATGCTTTATAGCATATCCTTTTGCTATTTGTGCGCGAGATCCTGCAATGAATTCATGAGGGAACAAAGAAGTGGGAAAAGGAAAATTTTAGAATGGGAATAAATTTTGTTACAGGGATTCCAAGAATAGTACCACAATAGGGGATAAACAGAAGTGGGATAGGGAAAAAAAAATCAAGGGTAAAGTGGGATTTTTTTCGAAACGGACAGGGTAAATTCAGAAGAATATGGGAAGGTTAACCATTCTAGGATTGAAGAAGAAAACTGAGGGAATATTACAAAATTGGAATATGAAGAAAGGCAGAAAATTTTCTGGAAGGTTTTCCTGCACTGGAGCAAGAAAAAAACAATTGTAGCGGAAATTAAGCGTTACTTGAATAAAAATATCGATGCTAATTACCCCAATTGTATAAAGGTTGGTTCTACTGTACTTGCTTTTACGTGGTGGTCGGTAGAATATCTAAAGACCGAGCAACATTTTCTTTTTATTAGAAATTTTTTATCTTCCTGCCAGCAAGCTAGTTTTCAGGTTGATCCTTCTGCAATCATGTTAGTGAACTGATTTTCATAATTACAGGAAAATGCTTTTTTTCTTTACTTTTTTCATTCATTTTTTTTTTTTTTTAAGAAGAAGAATAATTCATGTTTTCAAAAGGTTGGTATTACCATTCACCACTACCATTCCGAATTGTTGTTGGACTTGCTATGTAAAATCTTTCCTGGTAAGTGGCTGAAAATACTTCTTTAATTTATGTCCATTTACCAAGAATACTGAATTTTTTCCATCAATAGTTTTAACTTCTACTGCTCCATTCTCGGATGCCCAGATCACTTCATAATGTCCCATCCAATGTGTATGGAATTTCCCTTTAAAGATTTTAAATCTAGAATCATAAAGGAGTACCCAGTCACCTGGTTGGAATTGATTTTTTTTAATAGACTTGTCATGCCACCTTTTGCGTTGTTGCTGAACTAGTATGTTCTACTGAACAACATCCCTACAAAATTCATCTAACTCATTTAATTGGAGAAGATGCTGTTGTTGTGCCTCAGAGAGATCTAGTCCTAACTGAACTGTAGTTCTGAAAGTTTTAATCTGGAATTCAATTGGTAACAAAACTCGTTTGCCATATACCAACTCATATCGTGTATGTCCTGTATGCCCACAAAGCTTTTGGTAATCTTTTAGCCTATTCTTTCTGATGCATATTTAATGTCTTTGTAAGAATGGACTTGATCACTTTGTTTGTGGATTCCATCTGGCCATTTTCTTGTGGGTGATACGACATGGATTTCACGTGCCAAATGTTGTATCGCTCCATCACACCCTGTACCAGATTAGAAATAAACCACGGACCATCGTCAGAAATAATTTCTCTAGGCACACCAAATCTAGTAAAGATTTTAGTAGAAATAAAATCAACAACAATTTTTTTTGTAGCAAAGGAAACAACGTTAGCTTCTACCCATTTTGTAACAAAATCTATACAAACCAAAATATGGTTTTTACTTAATGATATTGGATTTATTAGCCCTATAAAATCAATAACCCATTTTTCAAATGACGTTATCATAACTTGGGGGCATAAAGGAATTTCATTGGTTTGATTAGGCTGGCCCATTCACTGACAACTATCACATTGCTTGACATATTTTTTGGCATCCTTAAACAAGGAAGCCCAAAGTAACCAACACATAATAATTTATATTCAGTCTGCTTATCAGCGAAGTGGCCTCCACAAGGTTCATCATGAGCTTATTTCAATATGTCAAACGATTCCTCCTCTCTTACACACCCACAGATAATCAGATCTAGACCAGTGTAAAAGAGATCTCCTTGCATCTAAGAGTATGCAACACTTTTCTGAATAATATTTTGCTTTTCACTAGCGAACAAGTGGGGTGGTGTTTTCCTAGTAACCAAGTAATTAGCAATGTCATCAAACCACTGAGAATCTGTTCACATAGAAAAAAGATGTTCATCGGGAAAATCATCATTAATAGCAGTTGCTTCACCAGCATTATCTAGTCTAGAAAGAAAATCTGCTACAACATTAGATTTTCCTAGTCTATCGACAATAGTAATATTAAATTACTACAACAATAGCAACCACCTAGTCACTCTACCACTATTCAATGGCTTGTTCATCAAATATTTAATTGCAGAATGATCAGTATGTACAAATAATTCATATCCTATAATATAGTTCCTGAACTTATTAATTCCAAAAATTACAACTAAAAACTCTTTCTCTGTAATTGTATAATTTAATTCAGCAGAAGACAAATTCTTACTAATATAATGAATAACATAGAATTTCTTATTTTCCTCTTGTCCTAAAGCTACGCCAACAGTCGAATCTGAAGCATCAGAGGAAATCTGAAAAGGCAGGGACCAGTTAGGACCTCTCAAAACTAGTGCATGTACTAACTTTTCCTTCAATATTTCAAAAGATTGTTGGCAAGTTGTGGTCCAAGAAAATTCACTATCCTTAGCTAGAAGTAGGAAAAGAGGGGCAGCTATCTCAAAAAAAAATTCAATGGATCTCCTATAGTAGCCAACATGTCCTAAAAGACCTCTTACTTCCCTTTGAGTTTTGGGTGCAGGAAGATGCAGAATGATTTCAACCTTTGTTGGATCAACCTGGATAGCTTTACCCTAAATCAAATGGCCAAGTACCACTCCCACTTTGCACATTAATCTACATTTCCTATCACTCAAGGTGAGGTGGGCTTCCTGACAATGAAGAATTACTTTCTCCATATTTTTGAGAGCTTCCTGAAAGGAATCACCAAACACAGAAAAGTCATCCATATAAATTTCTGCAAATTCTAGATCAACAAAAATGGCTAGGACTTCCCTTTGAAAGGTAGTCGGGTAATTACATAAACCAAAGGGAAGCACTCTATAAGCAAATGTACCCCATGGACATGTAAAAGTATTTTTATCCTGATCTTCGGGTGCAATCTGTATTTTGTTATAACCACTGAAGCCATCCAAAAAGGAAAAATATTTCTTTCCTGCAAGGGTATCAAGCACTTGGTCAATGAAAGGGAGAGGGAAATAATCTTTGATAGTGGCTTTGTTTAATTATCAATAATCAATACAAATACACCATCTTCAATCTTTCTTAGGCACTAGCACTAATGGAGAGACCCACTGACTATCGGAAATTGGATAGATAAAACCAACATCCAAGAGTTTCTGTACTTCTTCCTTCACAATATCTCTTAGAGTTGGATTCATTCACCTTTGGCATTGTTGGATAGGTTTGGTTCCTTCCTAAATATAGATATGGTGTGTACAAGTTTTAGGAGGAATACCCTTCATATCTTCGTAGCCCCATGCAAAGGCACTAAGATGGTTTTGCACCAAATTCACAAGCTGCTCTTGTTGAGATGAGTCCAAATTTGAATTAATATGTAAGGATTTACCAGGGATAATCTCAACAAGAGTAGTATTAGGCTCAGGAGTACTCAAGGAAGTGGTCAAATGCAGCAGTATAGAAGAATGAGAATCATGATTATCTTGAGAATCTTGAGAATATAAGCTGAAAATTTGGCTCAATAGCTCAAAATTAGGCATAGTGTCTAGATTATTCAGGAAACCTTGAATCTCATCTTCTTGTGAAGATCCAGTATAATGATGGATAATGGAAATGGGCTAAGTCTCCTCATCACTACTTTGATCCAACGATAAAGTATCTCGAAGGTCCTAAATGGATCTGGCAGAGGGGGTATAAGGTAAGTTTCTTCCTAGAAACTCCATGCGAAATATACATATCACCGGAACGACATCCAATATATGCATCGGCTGTAGAAAGCCATGGTCGACCCAAAATCAAGGGATGTCCTCCTACTGGGTTCTTTGGCTAAAGTACCATGAAATTAGTAGGATATTCCCAAGAATCTAATGAGATGATCAGATCATCCAATACTCCTTCTAGCTTAATTTTAGATCTATCCCCTAATTCAAGCACAGTGGGAGTAGGGAAAATATGAGATAACTGAAGTTGATCCATTGTTTGCTTAGTCACGACATTAATGGCTGCCCCCAAGTCTATAAGAAGATTAGAGACAAGGACATTACCAATCTGAGCTGAGACAACATGGTTTCTGGGATCAGTATATTTTTCCATAGACACACATCCCGTTATCAACTCTGTTGCCCTACCAAAAAATTGAATGGTTTGGGGTTCCATTCTCTTCCTCCCAGGTTTCTTAAGACAAAGTTCCTTAATAATATTGGCACAAATGGGGATCTCTTTGATGGCTTGAAGCAAAGGTGTCTTAATGAAAAGATTCTGAAGCTCTGATGCCAAGCTAGTCTCAGAAATAGGCTCACTTCTTCCCATTACTAGCCTCTCTGGGAAGGGAGGCTGGTTGGAAGAAGGTGGCAAGGATTCAGAGGGTAAGGGCTGCTTAGTGATAGTTTTCGAAGAATGGTTAAGGGTTTCCTCTTCTCCTTTCTCCTCAAAAATCACTCTAGGTTGGTTCTGATTTTCTGATGTTACAGTCCTTCCCGATCTTAATTGAATATCATGAACCCCAACTAGAATAGACTGATACTCGAATGATAAAGGTGGGTTTCTTACATAGATCATTTGCACTACTTTATTATTGTTAGGATTGGGCATATATTGAGCAGGAAACTGAGGAGGTCGGAAAGGTGGAGGTAAAGGCAACAGTGGAGTAGACTGACTAGGAAGTGTACGTGTAGATGGATATGACTACATAGGTGGCTGGTAGGTATATGGAGAATGAGTTGGCCCTCTCCAACCTTGATGCCATGGTTGAGAAGGTTGCCCATGCTGATATTGATTCTCATACTTCCACTACTGATTAGTGTTAAGATAAGAATATACATGTGAATTATAACCAAAATAGTGTGGAGAAAATTCAGGAGCCATACCTACACCTACCTGAGGCCAATTCTTTCTTTCTCCCATAGCATATAAGTATTCAGCTTCAGGCTATCCCCTTGTAAATATAGCTTTAAGTCTTGTTATAAAGGGACATTTTTCTGTGACATGGTATTCTGCACAAATAGCACACTTATTTGTTTCTTTCAAATTAAGAGGACACTCTTTAGGAGGATTCTTTTCTCTACATTTAGGACAGAAAATACATAATGACTCTTGTTCCTTCATGAGTTTTTACTGAAATTTTAAAGAGTCCAATTGTTTGGTAACAATATTCATTATATCAATTTTCATGTTTTCCATTTTATTTTCTAGTCCAATAATCAGAGCATTAGTGGGTTCAGTTTTTCTAATTTTTTTTTCGAGTTCTTCTACTGGATATATACCGATTCCTTGAAAATTTCCTGCATAATTCACAAATTTGTTCAAAAGTTTGTTGAGAAATATCACCTTATCCTAACAGATTTAAATTATTTCTAGAATTATCAGTAAGTCCTCTTAAGAACAAGGTTCTAATAGTACTGGGATCAAGCTTAAGTTTCTACCTTTGTAGAATATACATAAATCTTTCTAGGTAATCTTCAAGAGTTTCATCACCATCCTATATGATTTTAAAAATTCATCCTACGTGTCCCAAGTTTTGCAATATTCTTGATATTTAGACAAAAACACTCTCTTCATCTAATCCCAAGAGTTTATAGTGTTTCCTCCTAACCCCATAAACTAGCGTAGAGCTAAGTCCTTGAGAGTAACAGGAAATAATCTTAACTTTTGAGTGTCAGTTGAATAATCATAACTTCTACACAGAATATCAAACTCAAATAAAAAAGAGTTAGGATCTTCATGAACTTTAGCATGGAAATGTGGGAGAGTTGATGGTGGAATATTCTTCATTTGTGCCACAGTATCAGGATCCATAATTAGAAACACAAAAGTGGATTGTTCTCCACTTACCTAGTTTTCACGAATCCCTTCCACATGATCTTCATGGCCCGCCATTGTTTCCCTTTTGCTTCCAGCAGACTAAACCACGCCTGAGCTGTTGTCACTAAAATCCAGGTGGACTGTTCCTTTTTGATGGGTTTGAATTGGATTGGGCTTCCTGCTCATAGAAGGAGACCTAATATGAGAAATGTTTTCAAAATTCTTTCGGCCCTTAGTGGGCTTCGAACCCTTACCTTTTCTAGGCATTCATTTCAAAAAAGAAAGAAAAATAACAAAGAACTTCTAATAAAAATGCTGTCAGAAATCAATCAACACCAGTAAAATTCCTTCAAAGAAACTTTTCCAAACAATATTACAAAATTAAAGGAAAAATTACCTCTATTGTATAATCAGAAAATTATTACCAAATCAAATCGCCTCCCTGGCAATCGCGCCAAAATGTTGGGTGCAGGAATTATACTTAAGAAAACTCCTCAACACTTAATTTTTCAACTCGGGGGATCCGTAAACTTAGATATGAAGCACGGGAAATGCTAGAGATGGCATGAATATTTCTAATATAAATCCCTACTTTCTTTAAATGAAGGATTGCATAATCAAACTAAAAAGAGAAAAAGGAAACTTGAATCATCAAAATAATCCAAGACTGGAACAAGGAAGAATGTATTTGCAAGAGGGAATTAAAAATAAAGGGAAATCACTCTAGCTAACTATTGTTTAACTACTAAGAGTGTGTTTTTATTTAGCAGAGACACTTAGTAGTTTCATCAGATGGGCCCTTAACCCTGCTCTTTTACAGATTTCCTTCTTGCACTAATTTGTCTTATACTATCGCAATATGCTTGCAATAGTGCAGGAACTGAGATTTATGCAGAAGGTATAAATGGTGTCTTTACTAAAGGCGTTTTGCTTCCTGCAAGGGCTTGAACTTTTCTAGGTTCAAAGCACTCAAATCTCGTGGCAAGAAACTAGTTTTTGCACCAGATCAGAGCTTCTTGCACTTAGCATTTAATTCTTAAAATGGGTGCTTAGTTATTGCAAGTTTGATTATACTGTTAAATCGAATTGCACACATAAAATTGATTTTTTTTTATCTCGATAGAGTGCAGGAATAAGGAAACAATCCATATACATTTACCCTGTCATAAAGCATTTAATGAAAGAAAGAAAATTGCGGGAAGTATACTAAGAAGGCTTACTATATCACACCAACATGCACTGGTGCAGGTTCATTTCTCCTGCTTGGACCAAGTGGGGAAAACCAACCAATAGAACTGCAGAAAAGGAAATATCACACCAACGTGCACTGGTGCAGGTTTATTTCTCTTGCTTGGATGAGGTGGGGAAACTAATCTCAAATCAAGTGCAGGAAAGGAAATTTATCTACTTCACACAATGGATCTGCTTGCGCTCAAATAGGAATGCATATGCTTGAAATTAAATCAAACTTTGACGATATAATTTTTTTTATAGGAAATAGGAAATGGGGCAAACATGTTGGGTTGGTTGGACCCTAGCCAACTAGCATGTTTCCCCTTTAAATAAAAACATTGCTCAGTACTTCAATCAATTCATCAGCTGAAATACAGAAATGTGATTTTATAAAACATGAGGCAGAGCTCCCTTTTTATTAATTAACTGAGGCAAGTACATGCGTTAATACATCGTCCAGCCCAGACTCAAACGATAACAAATTACAACAACCTATTACCGTCTCTCTGGCTGTGTCTCTGTTCTATCCAAAAACTCCCTTAGTCCTATTTAGATTCTACATTATATAAATCTTTGGCCAAGTACGAAAATAGATCTTTAAATTGATTACATAACCAACCACAAAATTTAGCTTCTTGGCCTTTAAACTTAGACAGTTAACAAAACTGGCCGTAGCCAATCTTTAGCTTTCGTTCTTCACAGATTTGAACTCGACTGCCTTTGGATCGATCTTGCTATCGTGGTTGAAGCTACTCAAAACGAGGCGGTGATCAAGGAGGTTTAGATCTGCTGCAAGGATTTGTTGTGCTGGCAACAGTGCAATATGTGATCTTGCACTAGGATCAGTGGTCATAGTAAGTACTATAACTACCAAATAAACATTGGAGATATCGATAAGTTACAAAGAGTGATTAAAAGTAAGAAATCATGTAATAGATGATTAATTAATTCTAAGTTAAGTTTAAAATATGAAAAATAAATTTTATATGAAATATGTCATGATGCTTGTACTGGCGCAAGATGAGGGTGTATAAGAGAGGTAAAACAACGGTAAATGGTTATGATTTAGGAAGGGGAAATGGCAAAAAGAGAGAAAATTAGGGGGCTAACAGTGATAAGGAAGGGATAGCGAAGGTTTCTCTGTGAAGTGCTATTCGGTTAATAAGACAAGGATTCCTGCAAATACCACCTCTGCCCACACCACCTCCCACTTCACCCGTACAATCTACACCTCCACTACAGTTTAGTATGGCAAATGCAGTGAAGCCGCCTTTATTCAAAGGCTTGGGAAATGAGTACTTGGACCAATTCTGGTTCGTTTTGAGGGTTGTATGGGAAGCTCAAGGTGTTATAGATGATCATATAGATAAGGTGACACTGGTTAGTGCTCTCCAAGATCACACACTAACTTGGTATATTAAGTACTCTAACGATAACTCAAATGCTGGAGTGGGAGACATCCAGGAAGCACTGAATAGAGAATTCAGTAGGCCTAAATTTGAGGTGCAGTTGATTGTGGGATTCAAAGAAATTGTGATGCAACTAGGAAAGATGCCTTGGGAATGAGATCAGAGATTGAAATGTACAATCAGCGAAGCCAACATGAATTTGACAGATGAAAAACATCGCAAGTGGTTTGTGGCTTCGCTACTGCCACACTTAAGGGCCACGCTGTCGCAGCAGAAGATAACAACTCAGGCGGAAGCCTTAGAGATTGCAATGAGACTACCTAAAACTTCGATGCAAGATCCAAACTTGGGGTTTCAGCAGATCTATGTGTAGCTGAAGAATCTATGCCTTGAGATGCAAAATCTGAAGTAGGACAAGACGATTTGACCAGAGGTGCATGAGGAGGTATGGTGCCTGAAATGCAAGAGTCAGGGTCATGATAAATACCATTGCGTGGTCTTTGTGAACTAAATTGCAAGAGGAGGACCGATGCCTTTGAGGCCAGACGCTCAAGCAGGACCAAGCGCGGGGCTTGCATTGTGGTGTGCTATCTATCAGGTAGCAGGAAAACATGCCACGGATAACTGTCATATGCTGCAGAAGTTTGTAAAGACACTGCAATAGCTGTTCTGCAACTTTTGTAGATCGGTAGGGCATGACGAGTGTAATTGCAAGAGTTATGAATTGATGATGGATAGAACTCTGGCCTATAGGGTTCAGGCTGAAATGCGGCCCCCTAACGAGACTGAAGGAATGGCGCCGATAGGATTTCAGGGGCGCGAACAAGGCGGAGATGGAGGAGGACCTGGCAGAGGCTGAGGACAATTGATTTTCTACAATTGTGGAGGACTAGGACATTATGCCCACGATTGAACTAATCCAACACGTTCATCCTGTAAGTATTGCATGTCGTTTGATCATGAAATGGAAGACTGTCCTACACTAATAGCGAGGATAAGTGACAAAGGGGCGCTACCACCTCTGCCAACTCAGAACTTGCAGATGATGAGGTCTGAGCCACGCAAGGAAGATCCAAACGTAAATATAGTGCTCAAGAGTGGAATTGCTATAGGAGATGACAAAAGGAAACAACCAGAATACAATGCATGGGTCCACATAGCTCTGGTGAAGGAAGTTGAGTTCGACTTGGAGTGCGAGAGAGAAACCTTCATGGAAGCTAAAAAGAGCTTCACAAAGGCCTCCACCTCAGGAAGCAAGGATAAGCCTGACCAAGAGATGGACCCCGCTATGCTCACAAATTTTATGGAGACCTACATGAAGTTACTGCGCAATAGTAAGGTTGTAAAGGGATTACAAGAGCTCATCAATAGATGCACTGGAACTGCACCAGGTGAGATGTGTGTAGTACGAAAGATTGGAAAGCATAAAACAAGGACGGGATGGAAAATGAGACTGACCGCATGATGGGCCTCTAAATTAGACATAAATTAAGGCCCATGCCTCTAATTTAAAACATAAATTAAGGCGTATGACCATCCTTCAGCACATTAAACCTCTCTTTTTGCATTAGATAATTTATTTTTAAATTTAATATATTCATTAGGAATGTTTATGAATAATTGAATATTTGTGCCTAATATTATTTATTTTTGTGGAATATTATGAGAATATTGGGCAGATTATGAAGAGTTGGAGGAGGAGATAATTTAGGGAATTGTTCCCTACTACTAGAGAATCAATAATAAATAATAATTCAACAAGATATTATGGAATTATGGCACAAATTATGGAACTCCAATGATTGAGAAAATCTTGGAATGTGTTCCACTAATCAAGGGAGCAGATCCACCAATCAAGGGAGCAGATCCACTAATCAAGGGATTTTGGTGGGGAAAGCTTCCTCCATCCATGGGGAATGATTCTTAATCATTTTTTATAAATACCAAGTCGAATGTTCCTCTAGGGAATGATTGAGGAAATCTAGGAATGCGTTCTCTCCCATTTAATGCAAATTCCTAGTATTGGGGACTAGATCCACTAATCAAGGGATTTTAGTGGGGAAAGCTTCCTCCATTCATGGAGAATGATTCCTAATCATCTTTTATAAGTGCGAAGTTGAATTGGCATCTAGGGAGAGATTTTCATTAGTGTTATTGGGGAGAGAGCTTGTATTCTTGTAGCAACATTGTATTTTCTTGCATGGCTGTAATTCTATTGACGAAAATAATGAAGATTGGTATCATATTTAGCTTCTAAATCTTGTTCTTCTCCATAGGTCTCTAAGTTTCCTTGGTATTGGCCATCCTAGGAACCTTAGAGCCCTTTTGTATGATTTTCTTTCCTTCTTTTAATTGCTTATTCACATGCATCTCTAGTTTTTATTTCTTTCTATTTCTGCATTTAGGATTAATAATTTCTTGTTGTAGGATTGAGTTAAATGGTGGATATAAGTTCTTTTGTAGGATCAGAAATTCCATGCTTGAAAAATCGTTGGAAGTTCATAGAAATCATTGAGTTGCTTGGATTAGTCTTCTTATTCCCAAATCTAGATTGTTGGACCTCCTTTTTGGTAAAGAATAGTAAATTTCTGCTATTTTTTAGAGCATGCTAAAGAGATTCAATTGACTTGATTCCACATACATTAGATCACAAAAAGATTCTAGTTCATAACAAAGTCACCCCATTGCATTTTCACTTGATTTGGTTAGGAATTTCTTAGATTTACTAGCTCACTAGTTCTTGAATTTCTAGAGTTTCGACTAATAATGTTTTTTATTTTTTTAGAATGGATTAACATAGGCCTTTTTGAATGATTCCTCTTGGAATATGGAGATAAGGCATCCTAGTTAATAAAAAAAAATTCCCATCCAATTTGGATTTGATTTTCTTGGTCATTATACCCTCACCAATTTCATCATTTCACAAGCTTTTTAAGCGAATCCATCCATCTCCCGACTTTGGTTTTGAGTTCTGAGTGAACCTAGGAATTTTCCCACTCCATTCCAGCCATCACACATTTCCTAGGCCTCCCATCATCTCCAACACCTCACATGTTTCTCTCAACTGTATCTTGTAGGTTTCCTGTAATTCCTACATGATCATCATGTAGGTTTCTAGTACATCTTGTAGGTTTCCCTGAAATAGTCTGTTTTGAGGCCGAATTGATGGAAGACCTCTAGGAAGTCACCAAAATCCTCCCAGGGGTCCTCCACACCATCCAACCATCTCATAGCCCTTCCATCCATCCTCTTAGATCCTTAATTCACCTGCCACATCCACAAAAGCAATTAGTAGCATACTTGATTTTGCATTAAAAGACAAAAAAAGCAAAAACATATTTAGTTCAGTCTCTTTACTTGCACACTAGTGTTGTTTGATGTTTCTTACTCCTACAACTTACATAGTAGAATTTGTTTCATGTTGATTTAGCATTTCTACCTAGCATAGCTTCTTAAATGGTTAATTAAGGAATGATGTGATTTATAATTGAATTTCCGACTCTTTCCTTGTACTTTTTTTTCTTGCAACAGGTTAAGGTTCCATTTTGAATATTTCATTTTCTGCAATTAATTTAGGATTTGACTTTAGTACATGCACTCCATTACATCATGATAGAAAAGGAATGACACATTGTATGTTGCACATATAGTGCTGACACCTCTTGAGTTTGTATGAACCACGGGTTGATAATTAAAGTCGGTAGCCTTGGGAGTTACAACATTCTTGTTGCAATATCAAGGCTCATCACTGCGCAGATAGGAGAGTATGAAATGGATCAGGTCATTTTGGACCTCGGGTCAGATGTGAATGTCGTACCAAAGAAAAATTGGGAATGGATGGGGAGACTTGCACTGCAATGGTCTCCGATTCAGCTAAGGATGGTGAATCAATAGAAGATCATCCCCATGGGGTGGTTGCAAGGGGTGACTATGGATATTGAAGATGCGAGGGCAGTGGGTGACTTTGAAGTAATAAAGAGTGGATGCCAACAATCCCTATCCTACACTCCTGGGAATTGAATAGGCTACTGACATGAACTAGGTAATAAATCTAAAGAAGGAGAAGATGATCTTCGAGAAGAGCATGTACATGTAATAATACCCCGAGATCCAGCTGAAGGATCATGCTATACGAAACCAGTCTGCGATTATGAAAGTGATGATGATCTAGACTTTATCTATAAGATAACAGTGTGAGACCAAGATTGGGTGAATCCCATCGTGGATGGACAGATTACTTGGGATCGTGAGAGTTCCGCACTTTGGACTCCAATTAAGAGATAAAACGGTGGAAATATTGGTTACATGAAGTAACTACGCTAAATTGAAATATGATGACCTGATCACTGTGATGTGTGTTCTCAAAGGTAAGAAATATGCCTACTTATGATGACCTGAATGAGGTAGATATATTTTTGGATGCATTTGAAAGGGAGGTTCCAGAAAAGCAGCGCTTCCAGGTGTTAGATTGGGCACTGTGCGCTATGCCCGCAAGATGGTGGGGTATGCATAAAGGAAGCTTTGATGATTGGCATGACTATAGGAGGATGATGAGAACATGATTTGGGAAGCCTAAGATGCAACTAATAGACAAGTATGATGAGTAGGATGATCCGCACGGGCATTTGGCCAAATGGACCGAGGCTTATGGAGAAAAGCCCCAACCTCAGTGGGTGCACTTGTTCTGTCATACCCTGGATGTTGTCCCAATGAATTGGTACATAGAAATAGAGCTCCGCCATGGTACAGGTGAATGGGCTATTCTGCACAAGGGCCTTATGATGAATTTTAGTTTTGAAGACAGGTTTGACTGTATTGATGAGGTGCCATAGGATCCTTTGGACCTGGTTCAGCTTGAGTGGGCTATTCAGATAAGTCATGCGCTGGAGTGCTATAACGTGACTGTTGAGGAAGGAGATGAGGATCCATGGAAAATTACATTTTGGAAACAGAAGGTCACCATGAGGTTAAAGGACCATAGATTGAGAACCTTTATATGACCGCGTCATTGAAAATGAAACAAGTGAACATTGGTATGGAGGCATAACCCAAATTCGCAAAGATTGGATATTACTGGGATGATGTGACAGTGGATAAGGTCACTGAATTGCTCCGTGAATATCAAGACTTATTCCGTACCAAGTTTACGGATCTGAAGGGGATAAGCCGGGACCTAGGTATGATGAAGATTACATTGAAACCCGATGCCAAGTCGGTTAAGAAAAGACCCTACCGTCCCAAACTGAAATATAAGGAGAAGATTCTCTTAGAGCTAGACAAGATGCTTGCGACAGGTATCATCGATCTTGTGGAAGATTCTGACTGGGTAAGCCTAAGGGTGGTGCAAGAGAAGAAGCAAAAGGATAAGATAAGGATATGCGTGGATCTCAAAAAATTGAATGACACTTGTGTGCATGATCCTTTCCCAACTCCGTTTACTGATGAAGTGTTGGAAAATGTAGGTGGCTAAGAAGCATATTCCTTCACCGATGTGTTCTCTAGGTACCACCAAATAAAAATCGCGCTGAAGGATAGGAGCAGTACAACCTTCGTGACTAATTGGGGTTGTTTTCAGTACACTGTAATGCCATTTGGATTGAAGAATGTGCCTGCGATCTTCTTGCGCGTGGTTTTTGAAACATTCAAGGAATTTATTCATAAGTTCCTAAAGGTATATTTTGATGACTGGACTGTATTTGGGTTGGTTAAGCACCATGTAGCAAGCTTGTGCCTAATGATGGATACCTGTTGAAGATACCAGATCGTGCTCAATCTCAAGAAGTGTCTAGTTTTTGTTCCTTTTAGGAACCTTTTGGGGCATGTGGTTTTCAGACAGGGACTAATAGTAGATCCTACGAAGATAGCGGTGATATTGAACTTGGAAACACTGAGGAGTGTGAAGCAGCTACACTCCACTCTAGGACATACAGGATATTACAGAAAGTTTATCAAAGGCTACGCCAAGATCACTGCACCTAAGGGGAAATTGTTGAAGAAGGATGTCACGTTCCACTAGAACGATGACTGTAGGAAGAGATCGGATATATTGAAAGAAGAGATGGTCACCACAGCGATCCTAGTCTTCTCAGATTGGAAGAAAGAGTTTCATGTACATGTGAACCCGTCATGTATAGCACTGAGAACAATACTGACACAGGCTAGCAGAGAAGGATTGGACCATCCTATTTCATTCGCAAGTTGAAGATTATCCAAAGCAGAGAAGAACTATTCCACCACTGAGCCTGAAGGGATAGCTATGGTGTATGTGCTACAAAATTATAGGCACTACTTGCTGGGAAGCCATTTTAAGATGTATACAGATCACTCCGCACTGAAGTACCTGGTCAATAAGCCTATGTTGGGGGGGATAATCTGCAGGTGGCTCTTATTGTTCTAGGAGCATGATTTTGAAGTGGTTGTGAAGCCTAGATGATTGAACGCAAGACCAAACCATCTATTGCACATTGAAACAGGGGAGGAACCTACTAACTTGGAAGAAAGATTGCCTGATGCACATCTATTTGCAATGCATGATGCGGATGGTCATTTTGAGGATATAATACACTTCCTAACAAAAGGTACTACACCGGAAGCATACATTTTCCAACAAAAGAAGAAATTAATGGTGCACGTGACAAATTTCTCTGTCATTGCTGCGAATCTATACAAAATGGGGACTAATGAGATATTGCAACGGTGTGTACCTGAGTTCGAAAGAAGCAACATCCTCACGAATGCTCATGGGGGTGCCGCGGGAGGCCATTATGAAGGGAGAGAAAATGTGCAGAAGATTCTACACGGAGGGTTGTGGTGGCCAACCCTTCATTAGGACTCAAAAGCATATTGCAAGGTGTGCGATGTGTGTCAAAGGACTGACAGGCCATCGGGGAGGGATGAGATGCCTTTGAATCCACAAATGATGTTGCAACCCTTTGATAATTGGGAAATAGATTTTGTGGGACCTATTCAGCCACAAGGAAAGACGGGAGCAACCTATATTATCACTGTGACGAAGTATTTGACTCGTTGGGCAGAGGCACAACTTGTGAAGGATTACACATGCACAACCACTGTAAAGTTCCTCGTTGAGCACATATTGACGCGATTTGGATATCCAAAGATCTTGATGAGTGATCGTGGTATGCACTTTCTGAATGAGATGATTAGCGCACTGACGGAGGAATTCTAGGTATACCACCAGAAGAGCACACCTTATCACCCACAAGCTAACAGGACAATGGAGGTGTTCGAGAAAGTGCTCAAAAACACGCTGACCAAGGTTTGCAATGCTCAGCAAAGTGATTGGGACCTATGCATACCTTCAATATTATGGGCTTATCGAATGACATGCAAGAAGTTGATTGGACAAACCCCCTTTAGGCTTGTCTATGGGGTTGAAGTGGTAATTCCTATGGAGTAGATCATGCCTAGTTTGCACATAGCAATTCTCACAGGTATAATGGATCTTGGAGCCCTAGAAGAGAGGCTCGCCTAGCTAGATGAACCAGAGGAAGAAAGAATTTTAGCTGGATTTCACCAACAGCTCCAAAAGCAGCGCAAGAAGGCATGGCATGATCGACACATTAAGCTGCACACATTTAAGGTAAATGACCTGGTTTTGCTATATGATAGTAAGTTTGATAAATTTCCAGTGAAATTCAAGATGCATTGGTTAGGGCACTACGTCATTAAGGAAACTATCGATGGAGGAGTGGTACACCTAGTAAAATTAAATGGAGAACCCTTTCCAAGAAAGTTTAATGGCATTCACTTGAAGCCATACACTGACGCTATGGCCATGTGACTAAATTAAGGTAGCACAGTCTTAGCGCTCCAGGTAGCTAAAAGGAGGCACAAGACTATAAACTACACTGCCCAGGTTGGGGACATGCGTGCTTCGAATATGGTGTGAAGCAAGGAAGTGTGACTTGGTCTGCGGCAACGTGGGGGTAGCTACACTACCCAGGTAGAAATTGCACAAGTTGGCTGGAAAGTGACTATTACAGTCACTGTTCATGACAAGACGGAAAAAGTGAGGCCAAATGGAGTGGGCGACTGACATTTAAGATGAAATTTATGGCTTAGATCCTTGAAAATTTGTTGCTAATCCGCCATTAATGAATCCGTTTTGGGGGGAATGATCGGATTTGAATTCAAAATTCCCCATAAATTACAAGTGGTTGTCTAAAAAAGAACACTTGGAATTTTGAGAATTGAGTTGTTACTCTCTCAGGTGCACATGAACCGTGAATTCTTTCAAGATCTGATAACGATTCTAGAGTTTGAACAATTGCCAAAGGAGACAAAAGAACTAGTGAATAGAATCATGTCGACACGCGCAGAAGCTATGAACACCGAAGAAGTGGAATCCAAGGAGAATGTGCAGGAAATTGATATGGAGGTTGAAGTAGCTGTTCCAGAAGTAGCTGCCCCGGAAGTGGCTGAAGTATTGGTAGAGGTCCCTAAATCATTGAGAACACCGAGACCGAGGCCAACCCCAACAAAGGAGACCGTGAAGGATAGGAAGGGAAAGAAGCCTGCCACACTGGTTTGCGCATTACCAAGGAGAAACCCACCAAAGCACACTACCCAGGAGAAAAGCAAGGCTATAAACCTAGAAGCAAAGGAGGAGGATATCAAAGACATCCTGATGGATGATGAGGATGTGGGAGTGGAAGTAGAGGAGATTGAAGCCCAGGGTGCGGACCCTATTACATGGTTGTCGAAGTATGTTCCTCCACACAAGCCTAAATCCAACGTCCCAAAGGACATCGATGAGAGTAAGACTCCCCTACAAACCCCTCTGCTACCAAATGAAATTGCTTTCAATGGTCCATGCTGGGCACGAGTGTCGATACTGAAATTAGAAGACTAGGACTTGGCAGAACACGAAAAGTTCCCACACCTGGCAATCGAGCAGCTGATGCACCACATCATAGACATAAATACACTAATGACGGCATTGGAGCCATGAAAGTAGCTCAGGGGAGTATAGAAGGCATGGTTGCTCAACCTGCTTTGGGTGCCGCACTATAACCACACCCCGGTGAAAATTTTGGTCATCAAGCAACTACTGTGCTTGGTGCATGGCAGGTGTCTATGGCTATAGGAGCCGATACCCATCACTGATATGTTGAATCATAGAATAACATGCATTCCATATACACGCGAGAATTTGGAAATGATCCTTGGTGGAAAGGGTGGTGAGAAATTCAAGATGGTGAAGAAGTTACATAGGTATGCTATCTCCAGCATCTGCGACCCCGTTGTGAAGGTGTCAATGTAGATCCTTGCAAGGAAGGTGATGCAGAAGTGTCGTGTTAATGACGTGTCAATGCCTGTCGTCGTGCTCGCACAACAGTGCGTGGAAGGAGTCCAGTATTATTGGTCAGACTACCTTCGCAGAGAGTTCATAGTGAATTGCCGCGAAACAAAAGAGCAAAGAAAGACATTAAACTACATGTGGCTCTTGTTGTTGATTATGCTAGTAGCATGGGAGCTACCAGAGGAGAGTCAATTCACTTCAGTCGTGCTAGACCTTCCTGAAGTAGCAAAGTATGCTTTGCTGTGGCGACGAAGGATGCGTAGCAAGTTCGGGAAAACAAGATCTTTTGGATCTTGATGGAAATGAACATCAGGATGGCCATCAATCACAAGTCGTGATTGTCACCGACGGTGTATGCCAACCTACAAGGTTGTGCTGAGTTTAAAGATGATTTCCATCAAGTATTAATCAGGGCACGGAAGGACCCTGCACAGAAGTGGTATGACTTGTCGTATCTGGCCACAAATGATGCCATCGATGAGGTGCTTGATCAATGGTTGGCGGAGTGGCGCATGACCACGGACTTGGCGTTGGGCGTGAGTAAGTCCACTTCATGGAAGAAGAAGGAGGAGGCCAAGTTAAAGATGCCACAGCTTGTTGAGAAGAGGAAAAAGGAGACCACTGGAAAGGCCTAGGCAGAGTAGATATGAAAGGAGGTAGGAAAACAAACAGGTGGCATAGAGCGGGGCTCTGACAAAGGCCTGTGGTCGCCTTCAGCTGAGACCAAATAAGAAGAAATAGAGTAGCACAACGTGGACCCTTAGGAGATGTCTTGTCGCATTAAGCGCCCAAGAGAGCTGGAGAAGGGAGGGTGCAGAAAGAAATCCAAGGAAACCAAGACCTCGTTGGACCCTATCACACTGAAAGAGGGTGACTTACATGATATTGGTGGCACCGTCAGACATGTCATTGTGGAGGCCCTACAACAGTTTGAACAACAGCAGCAAATCATCCTAGGGGCCATCCAGACCGGGCTGCAGGAGTTGCAAACCCACGCGTTGCAAGCTATTACGGTGTTTACTAGCTTGGCTATCGGTACGCCAGAGGCTGCCGATATGCTATGCATGAGGGCTTCTAGTGTGATAGTGCTTCTGAATGAAGCACTGACCACATAAAATGAGGCTGATAGGCCCACTGTCAGTGCCTTGAAGGGATTTGGATTGAACTTGGTAGTGCTTCCATGCGAAGCACTCCACCTCTTGCAGGATGGAGTAATTGTAGAACTGAGGGCCTGAGAGTACTACACCCTTCAGGTGATCAGCGAACAACGGATTAAAAACAAACATATGGACCTACAGAGAAATGTTGCCATCATCAGTGAGGCCGAGGCGACCAACCAGAGAAAGACTATCATGCAGGTCATGGAGGAGGTATGCAGAATGGTCCTAATGTTGGACATTCTAGAGGAGGAGCCAGTCGAGGTCTGCATCCACATATTGGCCACACGGGTGCGTGACACTCAAACAGAGATGGCGCGGTTACAGTTGTAGCTGAACCTACAGATTACAGAGCTCCAGTCGAGGGTCCAACCTTCAACACTGCCAGAGGTAAACGAACAATGGGTGGCTGCTGTCACAGAAGTAGTCGCAGTGGTGGATAGTGTAGTAGAAGACTACACACAGTTGTTCGAGCAATCATTTGAGGTCCTGACCAGCTTGTAGGATGACCCAAACATCCAAAGGCTAGATATGGAAGCACGTGAGCTGCAACAATGCTATGACAAAGTTAAGGGCATAGCGCGAATCGTCACACTGACACAAAGGTTAGCCAAGCTGCAGGAAGCTAAGTAGCTGAGGGAACAGGTGGACGCAGCCCTGCACAAGGAAGTAGTGCTAAAGGCGTGACTAAAGCCCTTGCTGGAGGAAGCTTACGCAGTCATAGGAAACATCGAATGCAAGCTTGCGACTCTGCAAGCGACACGACAAAAGCTTCAAGCTGATAGCACAGGAGCAGTAACTGAGAGGACAGTTGAAGATGTGAAGCATGCAGCAACTCAATGCTTGGTCGAGGTTGCGGTCATCTAGGTCAGGCTAGACGGGATTCGTGCAAATATTTCCACGCCTACCGAGTGACTCGAGGGCAAGTCACGATGTTTGTATTGAGGGCCTGTTGGGAGCGGGATCCCCCAAGGGTAGTTTTGGGGCTAAAAGCCCATGTTAAGTCAAGTTTTGCAATATAATTCTAAAGACTCCACATTTTATGGTCACAGAGCGTGAAGGTGTTATGTGTCAAAAAGGATAATCCGCCCTTAGTTTTGTAAAATAAAGTCAGTTGTAAGAGATCTACCCATGGTCCACGAACCATGGGATTGTATAAAAAGAGCTAAGCTCTAAGTAGTTAGAAGAACAGAGGATGACACACGATGTAATGGAGTCATAGCTTGGAAGCAAGAAGTCTAAGTCTTGGGTTGTAGAGTAGGTAGAGGCTCTATAGCTGAGTGCACAGAGGCCTAGGGCATAAGTTTGCAGCTGAGTTCACGGACCCCTGCAGCTGTGTGCGCAGAGCAGGCAAAGGTTGCAACACTTGGAAGATATTAATAAAAGGAGATATTCTGAAATTTCTATGTCTTTTTTCTGTTGATGCGTTTGGATATTTTATGTATGAATTTCCTGTATTATGCTTACATGATGCATGAATGAATGCAATTACAATGAATAATTGAACACAATTATGAATATCTGCTTACGCGGTGTTAACTTTAAGTATTTGATGAGATAAGAAAATCACTTAAACTAATTGGGGAATCTACATGGCACATTGACATAGCAGCGGGAAAGCACTTGAGCAGTAGGTTATGGCTACGCGAAGTTTGATCGTACCCTTTCACGGTGGTGTGAAAGGACGGAATAGAGTGCTCATCTTGCAAGCCCTAGAGTGAAGCAACCTGTGTAAAGGTAGGAATAGAGGGAATTAAATGACATCACAACCACCTCAAGGTGCGAAAACTTGGTTCCAGCATCCCCCCATACTGCTTTGGGTGAGACTTTGGTCCGCGTTCCATGGGATAATGCTGAAAGGGCTAGTAGTGTAGGGATTTCTTTGGCTATTTAACGTTGAACTTGGGTCATGCCCCCTCAAGATAATAATGATATTATATTGATAGGTGATGAGAAGCTCATCAAATACTACAAGGAGGACCTTGCAAGAGAGTTTGAGATGAAGGACATGGGGTTCATGCATTACTTTCTTGGCATGGACGGATGGAAGGGAGATGGATATTTTTTTGTATCTCAGGAAACGTATGCCAACGAGATACTCAGGAAATTCCACATGGAGAGCTGTAAACACTTGGAGACTCCTCTAGGTGGTAACTCAAGGAAGGAAGATGTTACTTCAGGGGAAGTACTAGAAGATACTATTTAAAGGAAGCTTTTGGGTTCACTCATGTACTTGGTGAAAACATGACTGGATATGTGCTATGTAGTTAACTAGCTTAGTCAAGTGATGGTTAGGCCTACCAAGTTGTATTGGAAGGCGGCAAAGAATGCATTGAGATACTTGAGAGGCACTACTTAGTTTGGGTTATGGTACAAATGGATAGAGGGATTGAAGATTCAATGCTTCACCAATGCATATTGGGTAGGGAGTCCATGCGATAGGAAGAGCACATCAGGAGGGATCTTTAGTATTGGGTCAACAATAGTTTCCTTGTACAACAGGAAACAAAGATTAGTTGCACTCAGTTCGGTAGAGGTAAAGTACATGGCTGCAAGTTAGGCGGGATGTGAGGCTATTTGGATGAGGAAGATCTTGGTTGGTTTGTTTGGTCAGCAGATGGATCCGACAGTGATTTATTGTGATAATGAAAGTTGTATCAAACTCTCTGAAAATCCATTCTTTCATGATCAGTCCAAGCATATTGATATTCAGTATGATCATCTCATAGATTGTGTATTGAGGTGGATCATGTTGTTAAATTACATTCATATAGAGGAGAAAGATGCTAACATCTTGAAAAGGCATTATCAATATGTAAATTTGAGTTTCACTGAGATAGGATCAGGGTGGTTGATAATCCCTTTCTTCTTGAGAGGGAGTGTTGAGAAATGGAAACAAGAAATTCTTGTTTAATTTGTCCTTGAATTAAATTGTGAATTAAATTCTTCTATTCTTATAGCAACTTAAAAAAGTTAAATTAAGTTTATTAAACTTACTTAACTTAGGAAATTTGAGTTGGAAGTCTTTTAGAAGTCATGTATATGTTCTCCCTACTTTGTGGGAGTCCAGTGTGAGTTAATCGTGAGTTGTAAATTAGAAAACTCAATTTCATGAGTCATTTCAGTTAAATTAGTTCTCAAACTGATTGAGAGAACTAATAATGAGTTAACAATCAGTGGTGACATTAATGAACTCCACCAGTTCTAATCTGGTTAACTGAATATTTACTCATCAGAAACTCATGCATGTTGATTATGAGAAATACCCAGTTGAAACTAGAGTGCAAGGACAATGTACTATTTGTTTTAGATTTTTTTGAGTTGCACTGATAGTGCACACAATCCAGAACGGATCCTTGAGGCATTGAGCTATTTTTAGAAGCTTTATTTCCCTTTAAATACATGCTATCCTTCATAGGAATTACACATTGGAATAGAGACATAGAGAGCTTCTAAAGAGGCTAAGATTTAGCCTTGAGCTTTCTTATGAGTTGGAGATTGAATTTCCTGAGTGATGCGATTGTTCTAGAGAGAATAAGCATTGTAATTTCATCTTGATTTTCTAGATTAATACAAAAAATAGTGGGGTTTTGAGTTGTGGCTTTTGCAGATGTTTATTGTGTTATGTGCCTTTCATTCTCTTCCTCTATTGATTATTTTTTGCTCGTTGTTTATGGGCTTCTGCTGTAAAGAGTAGAAGTAGATTCTTGTCTCTTGCTTTAGAAAATTGCATTAGCTTGTGATTCTACAAGATTTTCTCCAAAAAGTTTCTAGTTGGTTTCTTTCATGATGCATGCAACAATACTCATTATGGATGTGGAGCCCTCATTGTTAGGGAACCTGGACATTTTTTTCATTTTTGGTGGGAATGTGGCAGGGGTACCAAAATTGGGCAGAAATCATTGTACTTTGGGGTCTCCTATACTCGACTAAATTGCTTAATATCAAAGACATATAGGTATTTAGGGATTCAAAAGGTTACATTGATTGGATCAAAGGGCTCAATTTTTTTCAACCTTCGATGATGTCATACTTGATGAAGCACATTCGTTCCTTAAAGCGCTCTTTTCATAATATCTCTTACACACACTTTTTTTGGGAGAAAAACAATACCGAAGATATGCTTTCCAAAAGAGGTGTGACTAGAAGTCTTGGGGTCATCTACTATGCTTCATACATTGAAGACTACGGGTTCTACTCTAGCAATTTTCATATTTCCCAATTTCTGTCATTTTAGATTTTAACTAAACGAGAGATTATATGATTTCTTGAAGGATTATTTAAGACTATAGCTGCTATATTTTGATTTTCAAACGATCTATTTGACATAATGCAAGTGGTAGGTTTTTTTGGCTTTTAGGTTCCAACTTTCCACTGCAAGTGATAGTGATGAAAGGCCTGCTCATGAAAAATCTAGATTATTAAGAGAGGACTTAACGATACATGTTATGTACTCCTTTTATATATATATAGATAGCATATTTGTAATTCAGAAGAATAAATAAAAAAAAAAAAAAAAAAAAAAAAAAATTCCCATAGTTCCTTCCTGAGCCAACAATCAATCAATTGATTTTGAATAGATATCAGTATTCTTTGAATATGAATAATTTTTTTATTAATTAGTATCATGAAATATCCCACAGGGTGATCAAGAAAATGGTGGTTTGATGAATTATTAGCAGAACTTTGATACTTGATGTGTGCTCACAAATTCACTCATCATTATTATACAAATTTTATCATGTGTACCATACATCCCAATCCAAAGAATCCATTTAAACAAACATGGGAACTAAGCTTCATATATTATAGTAAGTGGCAGTATGTTATAAATGTTTCCTAAATTGCAGGTTAATGTAGAAAGCCAAGCCAATGTCAATAACTGGTAAATCCACATGCAATAGCTACCTCCAACATAATGCATGAAAATCAACAGTGCAAAAAGGTTTACCAAACTTCACTTGAGAAATTAGAGTTTAGATAAAATACCTATGTCATGGCCAAAGTCTTGTTGAGGAAAACCCAATAATATCCTTTCAAAGCTACATATAAAATACAACCTGCCCCCACCTTAGGCTAATAAGTGTTGACAATGGGTATCAAAAAAATACTTACATGTTCAAACATAATTTGAACAGAAATTGTACATTGTTAGTAGTTGTCAATAAAGGTAGACAAATAGAAAAATAACCTATATAGAAGCTTCTTCCTATCAAAGCCACAAGGATACAAAATTATTTGAACTATTATATGCTCATTCTTATTTGAACATTTTGTATAGCACATAATGAAATCTGTGGAAAATACATATCGACATAGAGGTAAGATTGTAGAAGGGAAACTCAATTTGAGCATTACAATCCACTTTAATGGATAGAATTAAAATTGTGGCAATTAGAAATGTCAACCTCAAAATATTTTAAAATATACTCTATCATCCTTCATAGGATTTCTTTAAACAAAAAAATAGCATTGTATTATGTTCCTCAGCTGGACCATAACTAATGTTGGACGCCAAAATCCAAAAATTGCAAAAAATGAAACTTTTCATCTAGGAAATTACAGGCTAGAAAAAGGTACCTAAAAGACATTGATTCTAAAGCTTACGCCCATCCGTCCATTAGAGATGTGTGGAATTGAATTAGTAACATAGATATCAAGCCCAAGAGAATTCTTTTTTTGTATTACCATTGACCTTGACAAAGATACTAGGAAATTTGGTACTCTGCCCCTGCTTCAGACTTACAATATTAAGTCCATAATCCCTATCAATTCATCAGTGAGTAAGGTGGGTTCAATTGAAAATAGGGGTTTAACAAAGAACCAAAAGGAAGTTGGAACAAAATTCCAAGAAATAAGAAAAGGGTTGTGTAAACATTTTATGATGCACCAGAAATTTAACCTACACTTGTAACCCAGACAGAAGACACCATTCGATGCAGAGAACAAAAAGGGCATATGAGATGGAAAATCTTGTAAGACTCATGAGAGGTTACAAAACACAACAATGATTGATATTATTAGGTATATAGTACATATGGAAGAAGAAATAAGAATGTTTCAAAAATTTATCCTACTCAATAAAATTCTTGTAACAAATATGGAAATAGCTATGTGTAATGTGTAATACAAACTGGAAAGTAATATTAACTTCCTAGATACCATTACCCTTAGGGTTCATTTTCCAAAAAAATCCAGTGTATTTCTTGGCATGTTTCCATGGCAAGTTATTATGTTGATGATTGATGATTGATCCAACTGATTTGATGTCTAAAATGAATATATGTAATATATGAAAATGTTGCATCCTATCTGTATAATCCTCATATTCCCAATAAACCAAAGGCTATAAAAAGGTATCTAGATGAAATTAACTCTAAAGCTTCCATCAATCCAACCATTAGAGATGTATGGCATTGAAGGTACTCAAGAGTGCATGACATTGCATGGAGGAGGCCATGGATGAGATTAACGTTATCAAGTATTATGACGATGGGGACATGACATATATGGTTTTTTGAATATATCCATGTTTGAATATTGACTAATTCAATACCTACAATCCTACTCCAATCAAAATTCAAACTCTCATTGCACCACATTTTGCACTTACATGTAGAAGAAATGACACTTTTTTAGTAGTAATCTTGTTTCATACATGTATGTCTTAATTATTGACACTTATGGTTATTTTTGGAAGCTACATGTATTGTAGGGAAAGTCTTTGGTATTATTATTCTAAATGGTTCATATATTGTTAATAAAATAATTACTGACAATTCTTTCATATTGGTGAGAGTGGAGAAGGAATTGGTTGATGGGGCTCGAGCTTGTTTGGAGACTTTTTATCTTTCCTCAAGGGTTGTGGTTAGTGCTCATAAGACTGATTTTTTGTTTAGTGGACTTGGATTACCTCACTATTGGCTCCCTATAGGTTGATCATATATTCACCTTAGATTCATTATCCAATATTTGGGTATTTCATTTAGGGTTGGATTATCCTCAATTACCATGTGGGAGTGGTGTCTTCAAAGGCTCTAAAGAAAATTGAATTATTGGGAATATAAAGCCTCCCATTTGCAGGAAGGTTGATAACATTGAAGTTGCTACTACCCTGTAGGAAATTACATGTGTTTTTTCCACAAGGATCTCTCATGTCCAATGGATGAGTGGTCACTGCTTCTACGTTAATATCATCTATGGAGTGTTAAAACACATACAACTTTTATTACTTGAGCCACTTTCACATATGATTTGCACCTGATCCTGATAAGCCTTAAGGCCATTGGGCCAAGTGTTTAGCCACTATTGATGCTTGTAATTGATTAAATCCATGTAGATTGATCAATATTTTTGGTTTTTTCTCATCTCTTGAGGAAGAATTGGTTTAGCAACATTCCCAACTATATTTGGTTATTGTAGTCTTTTACAAGCTAATGGCTTGAGGGCTAAAGTTCAATGCTATTATTCTAGATTTCTAGAAGCCTATGACCTAAAGGTCATTGTTGTTATAGCAGTAACAAACATTTTAATTGTTCTCCCTCCTAGTTGTCAACTTGTTCAATTTCATTGACAATAAGCTTGGATCTATCCACAATAGTCATGTATAGACTCTAGAGCTTTCATCTCAATAGGTATTAGTAGGACCTTAGAGTAGTTTATTCTCATTCTATTAGTGTAGTGATAAATGCATATCTTAGAATGTTGCACATATTTCTGATAATGCACAATGAATAGAATATATAAAGGAAATCACATGGAAATGATGGCTAGAAAAAAATTGATGTGAATGTGAAATTCAGACATTTATTTTTTTCCAATGTTTTAATTATTGTCAACACTCTTTTCAAATCGTAAAATTATCAACACTCTTTTCAAATCGTAAAATTATTTTTTAATTATTTGGTTTTTTTTGTAGCACACACTGCATTATAACATGAACACCTTTTCATCTTGAAATTATTAATGATTTTTGAATTTCATGTGATTGGAAGCTTATTCCTTCGATCAATGGAGTTATACTTAGTGCAGATGATGCAAGTTTAGATCACCAATGATTGCTAGATAGGTGAAACATTTTCTCTGCATTTTTTATCATAGAAACAAAAGCATATTGATGCAGGAATATATTTCTTCTTATAATCAAGAGATACAGGTAATATGACATTCTGTTATAGGGGATTTCATCCTATGAAGTTTTCACAATGGAATTTATCTACTGTGCTTTCTTCTTTGCTTCTAAAGCCATTCATGATTCTATTTTTTATGATTTTACCCACACTTATAAATAAGATTACTTTTATCTAAAATTTCAAAAATGGATTAAGCTTAATAGTATTGAAAGGTATAACATTCATAAAATTTCTAAAAACAATGAGAAAATTTTCATGAGAGCATAGAATTTAGAACATGGTCATTGTACATCGATTCTAAAGATGCTAGTAGGAAAAGAAAATAAGAGAGATACAAGGATTGAATAAGGATTTAATGAAAAATTATGAAAATGACATCTATATGGGGTTACTTATAACCTTAACAACTAAATCCCAACTTTTACCAACCCTGCATTGAAAAATATAATGATGTAATGAAAAAATTAATGCCCTAAAATATCTTTAGAATATTATATAATTTTTTAGAGTTCTCCTACCAAATTCTCTAAATTAATATAACAAAAGATTCATTTGAACCTATCCATTATCGATCTTTAGTGATTGATGATTAAATAGATATTTGTTACCCTAGTGTGGCATTATGAATTGACCATTGTAAACTAGGATGAGGGTTTGCACTTGTAAATGTTTAAAGGCCTCGTGGTCATTATTTGAGGGTTATGAGGAGGATCTTGATATAATTGGTTGAAGGTATTAAATACTATTTCCCATATGCTAAGTAATATAATTTAGGATTTTGATTTCCTTAGGATACAATTAGTGGATGGAGTTAGAACCAAAACTTTTTTCGAGGTCATGGCGAGAACATGCAAGGAATCTTAGCTCCTATCAAGTTGAACTAATACCTCTAGTGGACAAAACTAACTTAGAAGTTCCATAACGGTTTGAATCATTTATATATTGGTATTATATGAGTACTGACAAGTGAATTTGCCCATTTAATGGGATTAGGTTGAATCAACAAAGTTTTCATTGAGCAATCGAACCTAATATACAATATATTTGACTAACGAAAAGTTCAACTTTGTTGTGTGAAATAACCCCATTCCTTACGAGGCTTGAATTTAAGGGTGTGCTATAAAAGAAACAAGCATGTCTCAAAAATGTTAACAAATGACGTCTCTAGATACCCTTACCTTTAGTGTGCATTTTTCATATGAATCTAGTGTATTGATTGAATGTTTCCGAGGCAAATTCTGCTGCTAATGATTGATAATTCTTCAAGTTGAGCTGATCTCCACAACGAATATATATCTTTGGAAATTGATATAGCCTCCATGTATAATCCACATATTTCATATGTCCAATAAATATGTGCAATGAATGTGAAAAACATTCCACCACATATACATAAATCTTCCATGAGAAAGAGATAAAATGAAAAAAAATAGATAAATATCAATAAAAATTATTGAAATAAAACTAAAAATATGAATCTAAAATACAAAATCAAAATCTCCATGATCATGGAAAGAGAAGATCAGGAAGTTGTAGAAGCGGTTTTCGAAAAAAAAAACATAACAATAAATACAGAAATTGCATGCGCAAGAGAGATTGATAATGCCCAATTGAAGCAGGTAGCGATGGCCCTTTTAAAAGATGGTGATGGCCACCTCTCATTGTTTGAACGTTGCACTAGGCCTCCCGAGTCCCCGTAAACTGTACATAATCTTGAAAAGAAGACAGCATGAAAAAGCACATAGCAAGTAAATAGCATAAAGCAATAACTAGGCAAGGAAATCAACTTAAAATATTTTTAAAATTGCATCGTGTCAAATTGGTATTTTTCCTTGTGAGAGTATTTTTTTCGTAAAAATATTTTAATAAGGTTGGGGACTCGGGAGGGATTATAATTTCTAAACATGTGGGAGTATTAACTTTTTCCGTCATATGAATGTAGTTTGAATTTGATATTAAATACACAAGGATTTAACTAATGAATTTAGAATGTCGTTAGTAAAATGTTTATTCAACTTAATTTTGGCTAGTAAAATGTTTATTCAAATTAATTTTGGCTTGATAAAAAGGACGATGGTTAGTTTAACGGGGATGAGTTAGTTGTAAAGTTTTATGTTTCTTTACAATTGGGGAGGTCTAGGTTATAGGTTGAATCTATAATTAGAGTTTGATGAAGTATGTGAAATCTTTTCCAACAAACAAAAAAAGTTGAACGATTATGAATATGTGTATTTTTAAGAGATTATAAGTTTAAATATAGAAGAGTAGAGTATGTATCATTTCTTAGATTTTAGTAGTCAAATCACTCTACAGAGGTGGGTCTCGTATCCCACATACAAATAGGTATCATAGACAAGTTTGGTGTTTGGGTGGCTATGATAATAAAATTAGATTATTATTGTTATTGTTTTTATTAAATTTAATTTGTTTCTAACATTTCTTTAACGTTTTGAAATATTTGGTATATATTTTATATCACCCTAAATCCATCTTGATTCTAGATCTATCAAGTGTCGAGAGGGATCAAATGTCTTAACATGCAAATCCTTTTTTTAGTGCAAAATTTGAGGAAAGGTTTTCACCTCAAGATATTTGATCCCTCTCAATGCTTGATAGATCAAGAGTTAAGATGGATCTAGGTTGGTTTAATTGAATAATTATTAATATTTATTTATTTTATGCAATTTGACTGAGTTAAAACGTTGCACTGGATGTTGAGAAGGTTTGTGCCTGAAGTTTGGAAGCCTAAGGCTAGGATGGAACCATGGTGTCTTATTAGAGACACATCATTGATGATGAGGAACTCAAGCTCATTTATTACTAAGAATCATTTTCCAAGGAATAGATCTTTATCTTACCCCATGCGAAGGATGCAAGATCTTTTCCATCAACACTTCCAAAGATTACCCTTATGGGATCTAGCCTTTCCTTTTGTCGCACGAAAATTTAGGATTCGGTTAGGTCTCTAGGTTTCAATAAGTCTTTTAGTTCCAATAATCCTTTTAGATAGTTGGTTGTAGATGATACATAAAATGTTAAGGTTTCCTCCATTCTATGTATCTTTGCCTCTACTACCACCATTGATGCAAAAGTAGGGTACTTTTAATCTCCTATTTGTGGAGACCGAAGCTTTTCCATCCTTTGGTTTGTCATTTGTGTCAAAAAATTCAGCTCTATCCCCATCTTACATAGGATTTATTGGGTCTAATCTTGGTTATGAAGAGGGTTTATGGATGAGGTTGCGTTGCCCTTTTTGGCAAGCGAAGACTCTTTGGGGTGATGAAAAGGAGTTTGATTGAGCCCTTTTTAAGCATTCGATTGAGCAATCTTTCAGAGCTTGATCAATTTAATGAAGGGCTTAAATATTACTCGATCATGAATTAAAAAAGTTCTATTGAGCTCTTGTGTAGCCTGAAGTTATCTACGAGCTCAATCGAGCTATGGCCTCAACCAATAATAGTTTCGAAATTTATCGCCAATGGAACCTAGGGGAAGAATATAAAAAAAAGTGGCTCGATCAAGCCGTATTGCTCGATCGAGGTTCTATTTGGCAATAAAACACTCATTCACAGTCTACACAAGCCATTTTACACAAATTATATGAAGGAAATTGGAGCTCGGCCGAGAGTTTGGAAGCCCGACCGATGATGGAGGAGCTCAATCCTAAGTCATATGGTTCAGGTTCGAGTTTAGTTCAGTAATGATTAGGTTTGGTTCATGTTCGGAATTTTTGATGATGTTTGGATGAGGTTCCCCATTAGGTTCCTCTACATTTTCTATATATATACATATATTAAGTTTAAAATGAAATATAAGATAAAATAGTAAGATATCAACATCAATTAACATAAAAAATGCTATCACGAACATGGAAATTGCAAGGATAGATTACAAGCTATATTCATGACATGAGGTTAAGAGTTTTGATCTATGGACTTGGTCAATGGCTATGAGGCTCGATGAGGTTCACCGAACCTCTAAATTTTATTGAGGTTCACCAAAATTTGAACTTCAAGGTTGAAGTTTGAAGAACCTTGTGATAGAGGCTCGATGTAGCCAACTAGTGACCCACCAATGTGTCAGGTGCTCAACCCAACCATCATTTGGATGCTGATGTTGGTTTTCTATCATTTTTTATGTACTTCAATTAATTTTTCTTACAAAATAAATAAAAATAAAAAAATGAAAAGCCATCATACAAAAACCACCAAAAATAGCCAAGAATACCATTGATAACCCTTGAAAGCCACCAAGAAAATCATAGATAAGTATAATTTAGGTTTTAAATTTCATTTCATTTCGAGTACAATTTTTTAATAATTTTAGCATGCTTATTATGTTTTTTTCTCTTTTTCGATTGCAAAAATTATTTTCTAATTATTTTAGGTTTTGAAGTTTTTCTTGGGAATCTAGGGAAATAAATTTTCAATGAATTTTGATTTTTATTATTTAAAATGCATTTTTAAATGGATAAATTGATTCAACAAGGTTCATAGTTCAAACTTATGATTCTAACACATCCTTGCCAAATTTCAAACAAATTTGACTAAAAATATGCCCAAAGAAACTCCTGAACATAAAACAACCAAACTAAAACCATTAAATTGATTAATTAATTAATTTCACATAACATATAACATTATTATACTATATATTGGATTAGAAGTGTGACACAAAAATTATTAGGAGCTTAAGATTAGGACAATGAATATGGTTGCTTATTGTACACTTCATTATTATTATTTTTTAATTAAATTAAGTAATATTTAAAATATTTTTAAATAATAAATATAATAATATGTTTTTAAAACATTAAACTTAAATAAAAGATTAACTTTCAAAATCAAACACATAATTTTTATTCAGTTATATATTAGAGATTATGACGATCTGATTAACATATATATAACATATATTCGAAGGAGTTTAGCTCAGGTGGTGGGGCACATGTTTGTGTTTGTAATCATTGCAAGTGCAAATCTCCAAAGACATGTTTGACTTGATAAAAATTGTGGAAAGTTCTACTAAGTAGTCTCATAACCATTTATGTTAGTTAAAAAAAGCACACACACACAAAGCATACTATATAACACACACACATATATTATTAATAAAATATTTATTATATTTTGTGTTGGTTTTCATTAATAGAATAAAAAAATTTATGATCATTAGGGAATAGTATTTAATGGTAAAAATTAAATTGTGGATTTACTTTATTTGTATTGTAAATTATATTGCCCATAATACAATGCAATGTGAGATGGTGGAGGCTCTATACATTATGATATTGAACATATATACTTAATAATTCATTAATGATATTTTATGTATTATTTTCAAATGAATTTGATTTTTTTATGATAATTTCATCTCTTATGCAATGTCATGTTTTAACAATGCATTGATACATACATTAAATCCATGATGAAAGTGCATTTAAAGTGAATAAAATCATTTTGAATATTTTCTAATGTACCATATTGTTTCATTAGGTAGTTTGTTGTACCATAAACATTGTTTTCATGTGCTTGCGCTTAGTGCATGTCACGTGTCAAAGTACAACATTATAAGAGCTTGTCTTATGGAGTATTTAGTTGGCACGGAATTGTATTAGTTTTGAAAATATGTTTATTTCAATTTTCTAAATGTATTTACATATTTATGCTCTATGAATAAATGCATTATTTAGAAATGGCAAAAAGTGTCAAGTTAGATTTGATCACTTTTTTTTTATTGTGTTTACATGGAACTCAATACTCTAGTTTATAAATTATCAAAAAAGGGACTCTAAAGTTTAGGAAGTCTAGATTATTCTACTTGAGTTTAGAATTGGTTTTCTTGTCAAAATTCCTTAGTGAACATTTTTTTCTTGGATTAGTTTATATCTATTATATGTAATAGTTTTGTTTCAATTATAAAGGTCTATGATGGAAGCTTATATCGCTTAGATGACTCTTACATACTTAAAATAAAACTCTATTACTTATATTCCTCTTAAATATGATTGTCTTATATTCATTATCTCTATAGTTCTTACAATCAAACCACTTCCAATTAAATTTATGTAGAGTCATCTCCCATACAACCCCCAACCACAGACCATCGGAGTATGGAAAGATTAGTTATACATGGTCGATCTCATGAAGGATCACATAGCCCAACCAAAGTTTGTGTTCCACTCGTAAATACTAGCTCCAATGGAAGTAGGAGTGTCAAAGGCAGTGCTTCTTTCTTTGTTGGTAATGTTACATAGGGTAGACCATCTTCACTTATCATAGATACACCTCCTGCATTTTTAAATATTTTTAAGCTTTATGTGTTTATGTCTTGAAATTGTCTTTAATTTTTAAGTCGTCTTCAATTGATGTGTTTGAATTTAATGTATATGTTATTGTTTTTAGTTTGTTATATATGTTAAATTATGTTTATGATTTGCAGACCCGCAGTAGGGTGAAGCTGAGGATGACAGTGCAACATCAATCGCTCCATGAAACGATGCCACAACCATTATCACACTCGTGGATGTTAGGGCCTAGCATGCATGGATCACACGAGAGTTGGGCACACTCCCTGCTCAATTTCCTACTAGACATAGCTTGAGTTTGATGCTGGAGAGCATCGATAGGTTGTTCCAAACCTACTAGATGCAGAGCCCACATAATGACCTCCTACATGCCATACATAGGATTAGGAAGTAGGAGGTTAGAGGCCTAGATTCTTGGGAGGTGATGAAAGTCACCACCAAGGACAATGATGTGCAAGGGGAGTTGTTTGACACCCCTTCAAACCATCGTTCTAGATATGCTACTTTGATTCCACTCAAATATTTTAAGAATGTTGATGTAACCCATTTTGTTTATGATTGATTCATTGGAACTTGGGTCTGGTTCCCCTACCATGACCGGGTCCCCCTTTAATTTCTATGGCATGTATATGTGGAGTTCATGATACATATTATTACATATTACACCAACACCAGATCTGAGTTTTATGGACCTGATAGAGGACATAGCTATGATCATTTAAGGACATATAGGGACCCTGTGCATGTACCACTACCTCTGAGATTGTTGCCACTACTGTATCAGAGCGTGGTATTGCTGATAGAGCTAGAGAAGCTTTCAAAACATAGCATTGAGACCAGGCATACCATTGTGGATAACATGCAAAGCATATTAGCTAGCACAGGTTTCATTGAGTGGAGAGATGAGTAGACCACCACTATTGTCTTGTGACGTCTCAATCCCATTATTTGATGATTCATTTCTCGAGATTATACCGCTAACCAGGTTTTGTCATATGCACGTTTGTGTCATGATGCCATCCATGAAACTTGGAGGGCATACATCTTGTATGAAATAGACTAGGTACATATATATTGAACTTTGATTCTTATCGTTAAATAATACATTATTTATATTAATAATTCCGTACAAGATTTCATTTATATTAATAAATTTATGATAACATGTAGACACAAGGATACATGGATGAGATTTTGAGGTCATCTGAGGGGACAGTTGATCAACCAGAGAAGCCTCCACTAATGCATGTTTTTATGGAGTCTCCTCCACCTCCACCTCATCACACTCATGTGGAGGAGTGTCACTATGTATAGCCACATGGACCAACAATTGAGGTAAACTTTTTTATTCCTAAGAATCATACATTTTATTTTTTTTGAGCTAGATGCATGCTAATTTACTCATAAACTCTTTATAATTTGTCTTTATCATTGTCTATATAGGCTTAGATGCAGAGTGATGTCGAGGTCACAATGATGTGTCAACATGAATGAGATGTTGGGTATGAAGGCATTGTTGATGTGGGTCCATTGACGCAAGCCCCAATTATTGAGCCACAAGCACAAAAGCACCAAACCTAGATTAATTAAACCCCCATCTTACTTGACTTTCATTTGGACCCTTGTGAGGTTATTAGATTCATATGTAATTAAATGTGGTTCAAAATCATTTATTTATGTATTGTTTATTTTTTAAATAAATATCTAATTAATTTGAATTCAATTTTGTTATATTGCAGTACCGATATTTGGATGTCGTGTTTAACCAATGGTCACATAGGGGTAGTGGTACTTGTACCACATAGTTTTTATATTTTTAGGCCATTTTATAAAGCACATTCACATGTGATATAGACTTTGTATTTTTCATATGGGAAGTTTATGGATGCATGTACAATATTTCAATTTATAGACATTCACACACACACACACACACACACACCTATATATTATTGATACATTCATTATTTTAGTTTATGGATGTTTATTAATTCTTATTAAATGGGCATGTTAATTAAATTTCATGTTATGGATGTTAATTATTTTGCAAGTTTAAAAAAATCTATAGTATATTTTATTAAAAAATATAATAATTTAAAATTAATTAATTAGATGACTAATATTTATATTTTAAAATACATCTTTTCTTTGTATTTAATGATTTTTATCATCCATTTTGTGAATAGTTTTCAATTATATGCTACACTGAAATTCTCTCCATTGTATTGAAAAATAAAAGGTTATAGCAAATCCATGTGTAATTAACTAAAAACTGCATGATATAAGATTTAAGAATTATGTAGGACTCTCCATGAAGCCATGAATATGGAATTTATGAGATTATAGAAGTAAAAATATTATGCAGACACCATCAAGTCATGACTATGAAATCTATAACGTTCAAGAAGAAAAAATTTACAAAAAAAAAAATATTTTGATTTCTCATATCATAGACTAAGAAAATAAGTACAACCTTACCATGATGTAAGTCACTTTGATACTTAAATTGGACTAAAATATATCATGTATTAATTTAATATTGAACATGGAAAGAATTACAAATATGCTTCATATTAGCTTGTAGAAAGTGCCCTTTAGTGCAATCAATGTATGCTATTACGATTATTCTAATAAATTATTTGAATTTTAAAGTCATCCATATTATAATAAAAAACCTATGTATAAACGTTTTTGTAACCCACCCATATACCATTGTGGTCAACTCTTTTAAGATTATTTTAATAAGTTACTCGAAATTTTGAATGACTCTACACATTTGAAATGCTACTAGTTATAAGAAATTTTAATGGTTAGAAGTATGTGTTTTCCGTAATTGTGTTTATTCAATCATCATGAATTTATAATGATAAAGAAGTTAAAAAATCAATATTGTTTACATTTCGACAAACAAATAAAAAAATATAAGCCATATGTATTGGAATTTAATATACCAAAATATTATTAATGATACGTTTCTATAATTTTATATAATTTTATGAAATTTCCTAAATATTATTTTCTATCCAAGTATTTCAATCAATTCCTTATCTTAAGGTTCACTTAAAAAACACAATTAGGATTGAAATAAGTTTTATTCAATTTTATTTCTTTTGAGGTTATCTACAAGAGCTTAGTCATAACATGATATATATATAGTTGCACTTTTTACAATCCTATATGAAGCATGTGTTTAACTCTTTCTATGATTTATATCAAATTGACACACCATTTACTAATAACATAAAATATTTCAATGTTTTTCATAACCTACATAGTTGAATTTATGTTTTAAGTAAAATAACGTTATATTAACTTTATTATCTACTAAAATCGATTTTCTAGAACCCATTATGATGTATATCTATCAAATTTCTTCCATGCTCAACATGGATACAATACATGACATTTAAAAAAAAAATATGAATATTTTTAATTAAATTTAAATCTAAATCCCTCTAGGTTCAAAATTTTCATTAAATTGTAGATCCCTCTTTATTATAAATCTATGGGGTTTACGTAAGGATTCTATCCTTAAAAATAAAACCTCCATATTTCGAAAATTTTAGAAATTTAAAGCACCTCAAAGAACCTAAAGCTTATAACATATAAACCATTATGAATCCTTTCATGGGGTATTTGTAAATATACTTTCATGTGGCTTAATCATATGCTAAACATTTGCACATTAATTTTGATTTTAGTTCTCTATGATTTTATTCCTAATAACTAATATGAGAGGGAAACATTTCTCTATGAATTTTATTCATATTAAAAATTACAAAATTGCAAAAGAATTCAATTGTCACATTTCTAAATTACAATATGTTGACCTCTTATGTTAGATTAGATTACACTTGAGTGCTATAGACTTGGCTTCACGAATTTCCATTGGGATCATCTACACATCTGGTTAATGGTAGGAATGAAAATATCCATAGTAAATTCATGGATAGATTCCATGTCTTTGCTTTGATTTTTGCGAGGCTGATCTGAGTTGCTATGGCTAGATGATTGTATTGGAAAGATATATATCCATTCATAAAATCCCTATAAATAATGTGACCAGCCTATTTTTTAACATTTACAAAAAAATGACCAATCACAACCATGCCACCAATTTGGTATGTGAAATGTCCATATTCATATGGCCACGCCGACCTTCTTTTTACTTATGCACATCGCATAAAATAGTAGGTCACATTATCTTTATTTCATGAGGGGGAATTGACAACAAAAACATTGCCTACAACCAAAATAAAAAATATGTATTAGTTATATGTTCAATATTTAAATTGATAGATGAAATCATTAATGATAAATGCTACATACCTCCCCTTACAACATCAAAGACTCTATCATGATAAAGTGAAATGATGGCCTCTTCAACATGCATCTCTTGCCATGTCAGAATAAGAAGAGGTCCCTTTAGATCAAGAGGGACATATTTTCATCCTTTCATGTATGCATTTTTTTCACATTGAGAAAGTCTACATCCATCAACACCAATATAAAAATAACAAAAACTGCAAGTTTTCTTGTTTCGATGGCAAATATTTCCCCCATGCCTTTACTTTTCAGTGAGTGTAATTCCCTCGTGCCTTCTATAGTATTACAATAACAAGGAATATATCTATTCACATCACCAAGTTAAATGATTTTAGAAGAACCTATGCACAAGACTAATAGATCCATGAACTTCATGTCCTAAATGAGATTTGCACCAATTGACCACCTCTAGTGACAATTTGAGTCAATTTTCATCATGACTCATTTTCTACCTCCCAGTGAATGCTTCACACTAGCACCTACACCAGCATGCTCAACCTTTCCATGTCTCATTTCAAAATAGCTACAAGTATGTTGAATTTTTGTCTTCATATGTAGATGACTCAAAAAATGAAAATTGCAAATTGAACTACCATACACAACCATCTGACCATATTTAATTCTTTTTGGATGATATGCCATTATTTTTTAATAATTCATAAATCAAGTAAAATAAATGTTGGATGGACAATGTGTCATGCTCATGATCATCGTTGATGTAGAAGTGATACTCCTTAATCACATCATGTGACTCATTAGATTTATCCCTACCATTAACATTCAATTGTGCATGTATGTAGAAAACATGTATGAATATGGACACTCAATTTGACTGATAATACTCATATTGTATCTCTATCTGAAGAACAAATGTGTAATTCTTGGCAAAGTCTACCCCTGATAAGATTGTGTCTGGCTAGAATACTTTGCCAGAATGCTTAAATTCATAAGATTTACACTTGTATCTATGTGAGTGTTTTACATATTTATAGATATTTTTCTTAAACACCCCCATGAATTTTAAAATAGGAATCCCATCCTCAACATAGGTGATCCTTTTAGGTGCCATAGTTGAAGGAGATGGTTGATTTACCATGACATATTCGTATTTCTTCCTTGTGACCTTGACATTTTTGGCATCCCATACAGGCTGGGATCAATATGAAAGTTTCTATGGAACAATTCCAAATCATCACATTTATTACATATTCTCCTAGCTATACATCTTTTATTGTATAAAAACTCTTCTAGCTCTCTTGTGCACAATAATGATGAAACAAAATTGTTCATTGTGTTGGCATTATGGCATAGGTTTGGAGATATGGTATAGGTGTTGTCCTTGATGGCAACTCTCTTTGGTAACAGATCTCAGTTCAGGCACTCAAAGAGAAGAAAAAGACATATACGCGGGTTCATCTAAACAAATATGTGTATACACGCGGGTTATACGTTTAAAAAGTGCATATATGTTGGGGATCATACTTTTGGTCCATGGTAGTTAGTCCTTGGGATTTGAACCTATGTTTTGGACCATGGCATCTCGTCAGATGTGTTGATCCCTAGTTTTGGGTTGATGGTATTGAAATGTTATGGTTTTGGACCATGGTATTGAGGAAGGCCTAAGACTATAAAAGAGGAAGGAGATCATGTGGCAAAGAATCATCCGCATTATTATTGAATATCTGATAAAGTGCTAGAGATGGTAATTGGGTTGCGATGCAGATCTGGATCTGAATGAAGGAGGAACCTAAGCGTAAAAGAAGGATAAGATCTATTCATGTGTCATAATCTTTAAGCTTGAATGATAGTATCTTTGTATGTTTTGGTCAGCTAGACGTGGCGCTTTCTTGATCTATATGTATGACAATTTGGGTTAATTAGTGATTGAATATTTGAAAGAGTATATTATCCTTTATAGATCTGTACGCAGGTTCATTGAAGTGAAGGCGCATATACACGCAGGTTAAGTGAAGTAAAAGAGCATATATGCAGGTTATTTCATACGCAGAAGCGTATGCATGCATGTTTCAGGCTGATAAAGTAGCGTATATGTTTTAATATGTGATCTTGTTGCTTCTGTTCACTTCTGCTGTGTTCTGGGTTCTGTTTTGGTGTGTGGTTACTGGTACTGTGTCTTGGGTACAACTGTCAGAGAGATATCTAATTGATTGAGATCTAACTAGGGAAAGGTGATTAGTTGATGAAGAAATTCTTGATGATTGATTAATGTTCATGGATCCAGTCTAAAAATTTATGAAACGTGGTCCCTGGAAGAAAGAGAAGGTTGTAGCCTTCTGTAGGCTAGCACCTACGTACTAGCATCTTGGCTAGTGCAAGAGCTAAAGGGGGTTGTAGCTCCCTTCCAGGAGAAGCTGGAAAACAAGAGAGAGTTGTAGCTCTCTGCAGGTTGCAGCCTGCGTACTGGTAAAAGACTGCACCAATACATTGTAAACAAAAGTTTCTAATTAAAGAAAGATAGAGACGAATTGCAGCAGGTGGTTTTCACCCACATTGGGTTTCCACCTTATATCTTGTATTCTTATGTGTGATTGTCTTTCTGCTTTGTTTTACTGTCTCTGGTTACTGGTTATTTGATTCCTCATCACAGATTAAAAATCATCATCAGAAAGTTAAAGTAAATTAAAGGTTTGCTTTGTATACAAGGTTTTCCTTCTAAATTGTTGCATATATATGCGGGTTTAAATAACTGAAGTAGCGTATACAAATTGGTTTTAGAAAAGGAATATTTGACCTAATAATACTGATTCACCCCCCCCAGTATTATTTCCAACAATTGGTATCAGAGCTAGTCCTTCTGAAGGAGCTTGATCACTTGAAGGAAGATCTTTCATCATGAGCAACTACGAGAGGGAAGCATCAATCAGGCCACCGGTTTTTGATGGGACAAACTTTGTATACTGGAAGGTAAGAGTTACTGCCTCTCTTCAATCTCTGGGTACTGAAGTCTGGGATATCATAGATACATGGTATACTTTTCCAGCATCAACTCCCACAGATCCGGCTGAGAAGAAGAAATATGAAACGAATGCAAAGGCGGTCAATACTCTATTGGGATGTCTATCACAATATGAATTTGTCAAAGTCATGCAGTATAAATCTGCTAAGGAAATATGGGACAAGATTGTTCTGAGCTATGAAGGAGATGATCAGGTAAAACGAGAAAAAATTCAAACCCTCAGAATTCAGTATGAAAATCTCAGAATGTAGAATGATGAAAGGGTGGCTAACTATTTTCTTCGTGTAGATGAGATTGTTAATTGTATGAAAAATTTGGGTGAAGAAATAAAGGAAGCTGTTGTAGTTGAAAAAGTTCTAAGATCTTTGTCCCGTAGGTTTGAATCTAAAGTTTCTGCAATAGAAGAAAAGAAGAATCTTCAAAACCTTAAAATGTCACAGCTGCATGGAATTCTAACTGCTTATGAGATGAGGAAAGGAGGACCGTCAGATAGGAGAGAAGCTACCCTCAAAGCATCTGGAAAAGGAGACTACTATGAGTATGGACACATATCAGAAGAAGAAGAAGAATCAAATTTTGTGAAAAATCTTCAACAGGGAACTGGACGATTCCGAGGTAAGTTACCATTCAAATGCTTTGCTTGTGGAAGAGTAGGACACTATGCTGCCAAATGTCCTCACAAGGATAAGATTGACAAAGGGAAGAAACATGTTAGAAGGTACAAGAAGCAACATGCAAATAAGAAAAGCTATTACACTCATGAAGACAGTGATGGAATATCAAATAGCGATGAAGATGAACGAGGTAATCACTATAAACTTTTAATGGCTTTTGAAGATGAGGAATACATGGATTCTATAGATATGGATGGTTTTTATGAAGAAATTTCTAGACTCAAAATATGTTTAGAAGAAATGAATAAGATCATTGATACTCTACAAACTCAACTTGATGAAAAGGAAAAATCTCTTGAGAAGTTAGAATGTGAAATTGTTGGCCTTAGAAAAGAAATTGAGAAAAGAAAGGCCATTAGTCTTAAATTTGTTAAAGGATCTGAAACTCTGGATGAGATTATCAGTGTGCAGCGTTCCCCTCTAATCAAGATAGGTCTGGGGTATAATGGAGAAGCATCTCAAGCTTCCACCTCTAAAATTTATCTTGATGCAACAAGAAGGAGTGAGCAAAGGCCTAATAGAAATCATCATGTAAATCAGGGACAGTCTTCCTCAAGGACGAACAAAGACTATCAAGAAAATTAGGGGCATGTTATCTTAAGGACAAATAGAAGCTACAACCAGCCACAGGTAAAATCTTCCCAATTTTCTTCAAGAATGGATGGTAGTAGAAACTACAATCGGTTAGATGATAGTCGAAGACATTTCTTCAATGGCCAATGTTTCTCTTGCCATAACTTTGGTCACAAAGTGGCTCAATGTGTTGCCTATAAGACAATCATGACTAGAGAAGCTCAAAAACAAAGAAGTATGCCTACAATCATGAAGAGGACCTATAACAAATTCTCCGCCCTTGAAAGTGAAATTGAATGTTCTATTTGTAATAATTTTGGTCATGAAGATTCTTAATGCAGGAGCAGGTTTTGGAAGACAACTCAGAAGGAACAAACCTCAAGTTCCAAAACATGGAGAATAAAGGAACCACAACCAGAAAGATGTGGGATAGCTTTATATGCAGAAGGACAAGAAAATCAATGGTACATCAACAGCGGATGTTTGAAGCATATGACAGGTGATAAAGAAAAACTTGAATCATATATTGATTTAGAAAAGGGAAAGAAAGTTTCTTTTGGAAATGATACTCCGACAGCCATAAAAGGAAAAGCCATTGCTCAGTTGAAAGAGGATGTCAAAGCTGGAAATGTTTTATATGTTGATGGCTTGAAACATAATCTATTAAGTGTCAGTCAGATGTGAGAAAATGGAACCGAGGTGATATTTCTATCAGATGGGTGTAGTGTTCGTGATCTTGATACAGGAGAAACAGTTATCAAAGGCAAAAGAACTCCAAATAATCTATACATATTTGAAGAAGGAGAAAAACAATGTTTTTTGAGCAAGAATGATGAACACTGGTTATGGAACTGGAAGTTGGGGCATCTAAGATTTTCACAAATAAGGAAAGCATGCAAGTATCAGGCAGTTCGTGGTCTTCCAGACATCAAAATTCCAGACAACACCATATGCAAATCATGTCAGTTTGGAAGCGACCAGGACTAACTTCCCTTGAGAGGAAGGATCAGCAAGCCTCTTGAACTAGCTCATACAGATGTATGTGGTCCATTTAGAAAAGTCACCCGAGGAGAAGAATACCTTATATTACCATCGATGACTTCTCCAGGATGGTTTGGTTGGGACTTATGAAGCACAAGGACGAAGCATTCGAAAAATTCCAATCCTTCAAAGCCTTGGTTGAAAATGAATCAGATTACAAAATTAAGTGCCTCAGGTCCGACAGAGATGGGGAGTTTACCTCAAATGAATTTTTTGATTTCTGTGAAGAGCATGGAATAAGAAGGGAATTCTCTACAGCTAGGACTCCTCAGTAAAATGGAGTGGCGGAAAGGATGAATAGAACAATCCAACAAATGGAACGTGCTATGCTTGATGAGTATGGAACTCCCGCAAACTTCTAGGGTGAAGCTGCATATGTTGCAGTTGCTATTCTCAACAAAACAAATGTCCGAGTAAACAACACTCAAGCTCCGCATGAGCTCTGGTATGGAAAGACTCCTTCGGTAAAACATTTCAAAATTTTTGGGAGAAAATGCTATATCAAGAATACTGATGAACATCTTGGCAAACTTGAACCTAGAGCAGACGAAGGCATTCTCCTTGGATATTCCCCCTACAACAAAGCATATGTGTTATAACAAAAGACTCGGAAGAATTGTTGACAGCATTGTCTAGTGGTTGATTAAAAAGGATACATCCCTAGACAAGTAAATCATGAAGATATCGAAGAGGATGAAGATTATCCTCAGACTGATGGTGAAGAAGAAACCTATGAAGAAGAAACCCATGAGGATCCAGAAGAACAGATAAGGGCAGAAGAGAAGACTCCATCTAGGTATGTTCAAAAGAATCATCCTGAATCTCAGATTTTCGGGCAGAAGGAAGCAGGTGTACAAACTAGAAGAACAATTGCAGAAACCTCAAGCTACTTGGAATTGCTCTCCTCCACTGAGCCACAAAATGTAAAAGAGGCATGCAAAGGTGAATGCTGGGTCAAGGCAATGGATGAAGAACTTGAGCAGACTGAAAAGAACAACACTTGGGAGTTGGTTCCTAGAACAAAAGATAAGAATGTCATAGGGACAAAATGGATCTTCAAGAACAAGTTGAATGAAAATGGGGATGTTATTAGAAACAAGGCCAGACTTGTTTGTAAAGGGTATGCTAAACAAGAAGGGATAGACTTTGAAGAAACTTTTTCTCCTGTTGCTAGACTTGAGGCCATCCGAATGTTTCTTGCTCTCTCAAGCTTTCAGAACTTCAAAGTTTTTCAAATGGACGTGAAATCCACTTTTCTGAATGGGGACTTAGAAGAAGAAGTGTACATTGAGAAACCAGATGGGTTCATCCTTAGAAACGATCCAAATCTTATATGCAGACTGAAAAAGGCTCTCTATGGTCTTAAGCAAGCTCCAAGGGCTTGGTACTACCGATTGGACAAATATCTTCATCAACAAGGTTTTTCAAAAGGATCAGCAAATAGCAATATTTATTTAAAAATTGAAAATGACAAATTGCTAATACTTGTTGTGTATGTAGATGACATTATCTTTGGTAGCAATGAAGAAGCTACAAGTCAAAGCTTTGCCTTGGTGATGTAGAAAGAATTCGAAATGTCTTTTCTTGGAGAACTGACATACTTTTTTGGATTGCAAATCCAACAAAATGAAGGCGGGATCTTCTTATCTCAAACCAAATATCTTAAGCATATATTGAAGAAATATGGCATGGAAGATGCAAAACCAGTATGTACCCCCATGGTCACAGGATGCAGCCTCAGTGCTAATGATGAATCAGCAATTGTGCATCAACCAACCTACATGCCTATGATTGGAAGTCTACTTTATTTGACAGGTACCCGACCAGACATCATGCATGCAGTGGGAATAGTTGGAAGATTTCAGGAAAATCCAAAGGAAACTCATCTTCAGGCAGTGAAGATAATTTTCAAGTATCTTCAAGGAACTCAAAGCTATGGCTTATGGTATCCTAGAGATACAGATCTCACATTTCATGCTTATACAGATGCAGATCGGGCTGGAAGCATGGATGACAGGAAGAGCACAAGTGGTGGTGCATTCTTTATGGGTTCCAGATTAGTATCTTGGTTCAGCAAGAAACAGAGTTCGATTGCTTTTTCTACAGCTGAAGTAGAATATTGTGGCTGCTGCAATTGTTGCACCCACTTCTATGGAGATGCAAGACTTGTAGGATTTTCAAATCACTTGTACACCACCTATCTCCATCTTATGTGATAATACAAGTGCAATCAGCATTTCAAAGAACCGAGTCATGCATTCAAAGACCAAGCACATACCGATCAAGTATCACTTTCTCCGGGAACAAGTGTTGAAACAAAAGGTTAAATTGGAGTATGTTCCTTCTAAGGAACAAGTAGCTGATATTCTCACCAAATCACTGCCCAGGGAAACTTTTGAATATCTCAGATAGAAGCTGGGAGTAGTTGATGTATCATCTTGCTGTTAAACCTTGTCTGCTTCAGAGAAAAATGGGTGTACGCATTTTGGATGAGGAGGATCCGCGTACATACGATGGTTTGGGCAGAGAAAATCGCGTATATGGAGGCTTGATGGATATCAGAAGAAGCAGGCTCCGGTTGAAGATATTCTGATATGGGTCTGACAGAGACCATCCAGCACAGGTTCAGGGGGAGCAGATAATCTTCTAATAATGCATTTTTGGCATTATCTTAGAAGCCTTTGATTTTGGTTCATTTCTATTTCAGGTGGAACAGAGGTAGAGGGAGAACAGAAGGAAATCTTGGTTGTTGATCTGAATGGTGATTGACAGTTGTTGCTGCTATCAGTTGTTGGTGACTTTCATAAGTCATATATTTCGTCTCTATGTCTCGTATCTCTTTCTTATATGATGTCAAGGTCATGTAACGACCTATATTGGTTTCCCCACTATGCCTGGGATGAAGATGTAATGAATTTGGTCACCATATGTAAATTGCTGATGTATTCCCACTTGGTTGGGTGGATGATCCCCACTTGGTTGGGTGATGGATGTATGTATTGAGTCTTTTGGTGATAGGAAGGTCTTGTATGATGTATAAGTCTTGGTTCTTCTTGAAGAACATTTTTTTTGCGGATCTTGCCTTCAGTAAGAGGGAGCATGATCAGCCGAGCAGAATAGAGATTACAGCATGTACTCAGGGGGAGCACAACCCTTTGCCCTTGATGACAAAGGGGGAGAGATCTTGGTGTTTCCATCAAGTCCAAAGGGAGAGATTGTTGGCATTATGGCATAGGTTTGGAGCGATGGTACAAGTGTTGTCCTTGATGGCAACTCTCTTTGGTAACAGATCTCAGTTCAGGCACTCAAAGAGAAGAAGAAGACATATACGCGGGTTCATCTAAACAAAGATGCATATACACGCGGGTTATACATTTAAAAAGCGCGTATATGTTAGGGATCATACTTTTGGTCCATGGTAGTTACTTCTTGGGATTTGAACCTATGTTTTGGACCATGTCGTCTCGTTAGATGTGTTGATCCCTAGTTTTGGATTCATGGTATTGAAATGTTATGGTTTTGGACCATGGTATTGACGAAGGCCTAAGACTATGAAAGAGGAACGAGATCATGTGGCAAAGAATCATCCGCATTATTATTGAATATCTGATAAAGTGCTAGAGATGGTAATTGGGTTGTGATGCAGATCTGGATCTGAATGAAGGAGGAGCCTAAGCGCAAAAGAAGGATAAGATATATTCATGGGTCATAATCTTTAAGATTAAATGATAGTATCTTTGTATGTTTTGGTCTGCTAGACGTGGCGCTTTCTTGATCTATATGTCTGACAATCTGGCTTAATTAGTGATTGAATATTTGAAAGAGTGTATTATCCTTTATAGATCTGTACGCAGGTTCAGTGAAGTGAAGGCGCATATACACACAGGTTAAGTGAAGTAAAAGGGCGTATACGCAGGTTATTTCATACGCAGAAGCGTATGCACGCATGTTTCAGGCTGATAAAGTAGCGTATATGTTTTAATCTGTGATCTTGCTGCTTCTGTTCACTTCTGCTGTGTTATGGGTTTTGTTTTGGTGTGTGGTTACTGATACTGTGTCTTGGGTACAGCTTTCAGAGAGATATCTACTTGATTCAGATCTAACTAGTGAAAGTTGATTGGTTGATGAAGAAATTCTTGATGATTGATTAATGTTCATGGATCCAATCTGAAAATTTATGAAACGTGGTCCCTGGAAGAAAGAGAAGGTTGTAGCCTTCTGTAGGCCAGCACCTACGTACTAGCATCTTGGCTAGTGCAAGAGATAAAGGGGGTTGTAGCTCCCTTCCAGGAGAAGCTGGGAAAACGAGAGAGAGTTGTAGCTCTCTGCAGGTTGTAGCCTGCGTACTGGTAAAGGACTGCACCAGTACATTGTAAACAGAAGTTTCTAATTAAAGAAAGATAGAGACAAATTGCAGCAAGTGGTTTTCACCCACATTGGGTTTCCACCTTATATCTTGTATTCTTATGTGTGACTATCTTTCTTCTCTGTTTTACTGTCTCTGGTTACTAGTTATTTGATTCTGCATCACAGATTAACAATCATCATCAGAAAGTTAAAGTAAATTAAAGGTTTGCTTTGTATACGCGGTTTTCCTTCTAAATAGTTGCGTATATACGCGGGTTTAATGAACTAAAGTAGCGTATACAAATTGGTTTTAGAAAAGGAATATTTTACCTAATAATACTGATTCACCCCCACTATCAGTATTATTTCCAACACATTGTAGGAGGAGGAGGGTCATCGTGACATTTCTTCTCGCAAAATTCGTAAAATGTGTCATAATGAAGCTAGAATTCAACGTGATATCAACAACAACACGTGACACACATTGTATTAGTCCTAATAAGCCATGGTTTCAATTTCTGAAACATCCTTATGGATATCTTGACATGGGGATTGTTTTCCTAAAATTCCTTAAACAATGAAACTTTTGTCATTTTTACAATATGCTTAGCATGATCTACACACTCACCTTTAGATAGGTGATGTTGTATGAAATTCTTTCGATATATAATAGCACGAGAATGGTTCTCCCAAAACTCTACCACAAATGGTTTGATTCACAATGTAAGAATGTCTTGGTAGAGTTTCCTAGTTATAAGAGCCCAATAACCAACTTAATGATTTTCATTTACTCAAACCCTGAATTTGGTATGCATGTGTAATTTGTTTCTCGAAACATGGAGAAATATCGACATTGCTGCCAACTTTAGCTTTCTTGATGTACTTGGTGCAACATAGTAGTTATAATTTCCCTACGAACAACTTGAGCATCGATTTTCCCTGATTTTTCAAACATAGAGAATGACTTTGATATATTTCAGTGGCGTTCATATGTATCTTCTTGCTTGTAGTATGTTGGATGCCCAAAATCATTGTGGCATGTTTTAGTTTCTTATGTTTGATCAAGCCATTCAGTATCTGAGCTAGTGCAACTAAATGTTTCTAAAAAAACTATTGAATGATGTTATTAACCTGCTTTGGAAAAGTGAGTTAGGCTCCTCAAGGTCCTCTCCTGTGCCTGCATCCAAATTTTCTACAAACCTTCCACCCCTTTCCAAACCACTATAGCTCGTTGTTGTCCTATCAACTTAAGAGGGAAAAACTTGATCTTCTAGTGGTTGATCAACTTAATAAGGAACATATTGTTCCTATAGTGGTTGATTACCTTGATAGGGCACATCTTGTTCCTCTAGTCATTAATCAACTTGATAACACAGATCTTGTTCCTCATGTGGTCGATCAATTTCCATCGCTACATAGCAGAATAGAAAATACAAAATTTAGTGAATTATAAGTATTTAATAGTACATACACATGTTTATTTAAGAAATCACCATAGGTGTAACGTCATGATATGATTGGAAAGGTGTTCTCCTTTTCCTTCGAATTTAGGGATATTTGATGACAACTTGGTTTCCACGTGGGACTATTGCTAATTATGGGCAATGGGATCATTTGTGAGTTTCGTTAAATTTGGGAGATTTAAGGAATCGACAAATGGTATCTTGTTGGTGTTATCCATGATGTAATGACCTTGTGTGTTGGTGTTGGTATTGGTATTGATACCCTACGGGGTAGTGTTTATTAGAGTACCCTACAGGGTGGGTTTGGTTGGAATACCCTACCTCGTAGTGATTGTACTGCCTTGAGGGCTAGTGGTGGGGGTGCCATGAGAGGATTTATATCCCAGTGACGTGGATCCAAGAATGGATGTTCCAAACAAGGTGACTTGGTCCTTTGTTCTATGTCGAAATGGTGAGAGAATATGCTCTTCTCCTGTTAATGGTGGGAGATCTTGTAGGCACCTAAAGTGATGGGTAACCGTTGGGTACCCTATGGTTCCCTAGTAAGTGTGTGGGAAAATATGGTGAGGGGGATTTTCTTTTAGAAAACCAAATAAATCACATATATAAGAGAAAATAAAAAATAAATTGTTTATTTTTCCTTTAATTCTAATGTGTGAAATAATGAACAAAAAAGGTTTTGTGAGCTTTTATGTATGAGAAAAAATATTAAAAATACCTAAAGTCATTCCACTCAAGTAGCGACTAGGCCTTGTGAAGAATTTATAGTAGGGTGATCAGGCCATGCATTGAAAGTATTGGCGACAATTCTAATATCCAAAAACCAACCGAGATATGGAGAGGATGATATCAGGGAGTACTAGGGCTACACCATGAAAGAGTTGGCAATGCTTCCATTATCTTGACAAAAATCACCTCAGGTGGAATGCTCCTACACTTGCTACCTATAGGGAAATATTCCCTAATATTTAGCCACTAAGTTGCCTACATCCAGTGGGAATGAGTCAATCTCATATTTTTGTTTTGATTGTTGGACCCATAACCCCTACCAAGTGTCAAGAGACAACAAGGAGGTTTGTGATAATCTTCCACCTAGGCCTTACCCCCTTCACATTTTTCTCCTCATTATCAGATTTTTCACTCGGCGATGTAGGATTTTAAGCTCTCTAAAAGACAACTTCTACGTTTCAATATGAAAGTAACCACAAGGGCATATGTGTTTCCTACCCTCATGGTCCTAACTTGAAATTTAAATTATCTTGGGACCCTATGGGGAATTTGATGAGTTCATGTTAAGGTTGTTTTTATAAAGTCTTTGCTTCACTTATGGTGTGTAAAAAATGTAAGCTCAAAGAAACTAAGTAGAAATATTTCAATATAGGATACCTTTATACCAAGTAAAAGTGAGCTTAGTGTGTGGAGTGAAGGTGCATGCAAGTGAAATTATGAATATACGAAGTGTGATTAGTCATGATGTGAATATGTGGTGATCCTTTGCAATTCCCCTATTTACGTTTTGTGATTTTTGTTCCTTTCAAGAAAAGAAAAGATGTGTGGATAGTGATAGGCTTACTCTTTCCTAATTGTTCGCCCTCATTTATTATCAAATTTTTCTTATTAAAATCCACCTAATTTCCATCATTATCCACCATATACCATCCATATACACCTTATTTTTACCTTATTATGCATATTCAAGCAAATAAATTATGTTTTCAATTTTTAGATAATTTTTGCAAAAGATGGGTTTTAAGAGTATTTTTGGATAGAATCAGAAATTCCGGTAATGGCTATGTGGATGACATATTTGCAGGACACTTGGGCTCGATCTAGATACATGAATGGAAAGCTTGGTAACTATTATTGAACTAATACCAATTGGTTTGGTCAAAACAAGCTAAATCATGCCCGATCAAGGTTAGTCAAACATGACTAGTCATCGAGAAAATCCTAGGAAATAGGGCAGTTTTATGATTTCATGGGATTTTCGATATTTTTAGTGATAAATTGGATGGATTCGACTTGGATAGGTGGATATGGATAGATACAGTTGTTAGAGATACTTTAGATCAGTTTATTTCATGATCTTCTATTTAAGCCAAAACTTTGAAGGCTTATGTAATGTAGAATTTATGTAATTTGATTTTGAGACTCTTTGAAGACTAAAAGATAATTGAAGAACCTGTTTCATTTGAATTTGTTGTTCATGCTTGGTAGATCTATTGAAGTTGCTGTAGTTGAGATTTCTTTAGGTGTGCAAGGCAAGGGTGGATGGCCCCCACACCAAGCTAAGTGCACTTCTTGGTTCAATTTTCATAGTTTTCATAAATTATTTCTTGTTTCAAATGTATTTAGATGTGTGATGATTGTTGAAAGAATATTGGTTTAATTATAATCTACATGTGAAGGGACACATAGGGATTTATGTTTAATTCCCCTTCTATTTGACCTTGAACTAAAATTTAATTTCATTCTCCTTTTCTTATTTGAAGTTATTTCTACATTTATGGTTTGAAGCAATGGTGATTATGATATACTAGAATTGGGAAGAAGGACAATCTGGTCCTCCTTAGTTAGGAGCCTCTTCTTTTACATCTTCTGCATCATAAACCATTGTTAATTAGTGATTTGAATTTATCTTCATGAAATTAGTATTGTAGGGAAGGACAAAATAGTTCTCCTAAGTTAGGAGTCTCATCCCTTACATATTACATAAATGAATTAGAAATTCTTAAAATAGGTTTATATTTGTAATATGTACTTCCTTAACTCTCCAAATTTATCTTCTAAGCTTAGCTACATTCGATATCCATATATTGTGGACTTTCCTCCAAGTTTTACAAACTCGGATTGATAATGAATACTTGAGTTAATTTGTGTTAATAAATTAGCTCAACATTTTGGTGCCATTGTCGGGGAGGAAATTATCAGCATAGTCAAATAGAAGATAAATAAAAACACTAAAAATTTGATAAAAAAAATTTAGTTAAGATACATTTCTCTTAGTTATCATTCTTTATGCCTAGAAATAAATATCCTAAAAGTAGATTCCCAAAACAAAACCCCCAACAAAAAAAATAAAATAAAAAATAACTACAAAGTCCATTTGCAAGATAAGATCTAAAAAAAATGATGTTAAAGAAATCATTTAGAGAAGGAGGGTATGGCACCACAAAACTATTCTTAAGTCCTTGTCCTTAATTTAGAATGCTCAGTATGGATGAATCTTTATGTCAAAGGATAGAAGAGCAACAAAACATCCATGAAGATGATCCATAGGAAGAGAATCTAGAACTTTCTTCTCAAACATTAGAGCCAAAAATTGAACAATTTCTAGCATGTATATCACAAGATCCCTTGTGCATACAAGATTTTGAACAAGTACCACAAGAAGAGCTTTGTGCTATGATAATTAAGGAGAGCCAAACAAACGAAGATCATTTCAAAACTTGGTTTCAACTAGTCATTAGGTCACAACACTACTGCATTTTTCAACATTCTTTCTCATCAAATCTTTATGATCAGATAAATTTTCATGTCTAAACATTCATTAACGTATATTTTTCAAATTTGGATATGAGTTTACTTATGATCGTGTTATGAAAATGGATGCATTGGAAATTCCCTTATACTTGAGAGAATGAATTATTTTTCTCAAATAGAATAGGATAGAATAGAATAAATAAACAAGTAGAATGAATCCACAATAAGACTTCCATAATAATTTTGTTTCAAACTGTCACGAATATTTCTTCAAATCATTGTTCAATATTCATTTGAAAGGACTACATGGCAAAATGCAGTAAGAACAATCCTATTCTGGGTAACCATATAGGATCATTTTTAAGTCATTTTTTTTTTACATATCTCTTGAAATTTAGTTTTTTAATCCATTTTGAAACTTTTAAATTACAATACCAATAAAAATGTGATCAAAATCAAAACTAGGTCTCAAGTGAAATTTTGAAGACAGAGTTAGTACAACCTATACTTGAGATGTCTAATGGAAACATTTTTAACTGAAATTCATAAGGAAGATATCCCTTGGAATATAGTTTCCAAATCAATTTGAATCACCTCAATCAGGTATGATATGAAAAATTTATTCTTGAAATACTAACTGTTTCTCGAAAACTCTGCATGGTGACAATTCTAGGTCTTGATTGTTCATTGGCATATTTGATAGACCAAATCATCTTATTTTCAAAACCTGTTTATATGGGACATATACATTCAAGTATATATCAATACAAAATTTGAATAGTCCCATTTGGAGGTCAAATGAAAAAGTTATTCCACATTTAGTGATTGCATGTCTTCAAATCAGCATAGTAAAACTCTACCTCCTAGGTCTGTTCATCACCAATTTTGTGATATAAAACCTAATGATTTTTAAAACCTATATATATTGGAAAAAAATGAATCTAATTTAATTTCCAAGTGGAATCACATCGATCTAGTATTTAACGAAAAAGTTACACTCTAAATAGTGACTGTTGGTCTAGTTAAAAATTAACAAGCAGCTCTATCAAACATGGCACTCCTTATACGTTTTACCATATCATTTTAAAACATTTTAAAAACATGTTTATCAAAGAGTTAGCCATATGAATTCGCTTAAACTTGTATTTGGAATAACTCTAATTGGATATAAAATGAATATTTTGTAAACAAAATAATGCTAGAAGGTCTAGGTTGCCCACCATTCCTGAAGGGGTAAATAAATGCATTTTGTTTGTATATCATATTTGGACTTATTTTCTAATAAATGCTTGTAATGATTTATATATTTATTGGAAGAAGAGAGATTTTACACCTCTTTTCCTCCATCATCTAATATTGTATTGCAAGCAAGTGCTATGTTTTTGCAAGTCATAGGAAGAATGAAGGAGTGAACTCCATGGATGAAGTACTTTTCAAAGTCAATTTCAAATTCATATTGAAGAATATGAATACAAATGTTCAAGTCAAAGAAAAGTGAAAACTCACCTGATGTTGAGTTCATCCAATGAAACTCAAACTCTTGAAGCTTGTCTTTAGTTACTGACCAACAACACCAATCACTCTACAACATGATCGAGATCGAGACAAAAGACATGAAATTAATAATTAGAAGAAGAAGTCAAGTTCTTTACCATGTCAAGTCACATCAATTTCCAAAGAAGCCTTTCATAAGCCATATTGTTCCTGATTTCATCCATCATCCATATTGTATGTTAAGCTCTCTGATCATGCATGTTGAAGTCTAGACTTATTATCTATCCATTTACTACTAAATCATGACTTCAATATAGCCTATTTTCATAATATTTTCATACCTCCCTACTCCATTACACCCCACCTCCATCCAGAAAAGAAAAGAATAAAAAAAATAGAAAAAGATCAAAAATGATAAAGGAGTCTGGTTGTGAAAATCCAGGAAACTAGCACAACACAAACTCGAATTCATATCGGAAAACCAACATGTTTGGCCAATATGAATTCTCTATTTCGTTTTACCATTTCTATAGTTTGATTTTGTAGGAATCATCCTCCAGAATAAGCAAGACTTGGGGACAAGTCTCAGAAAAAGTAAGGGGGAAGATTCGTAATAAAACTATGCAAATACTTTGAGCAGTTGTATTGAAGGGACCTAAATTACATGTCAGAGGGGACCTGAAACATCATTTACAAATTGCAGAAGAGACCTAAACAACATCAACATTTGAAGATCCTGAATCAATATCAGATGTGAAAACATGAAATAGAAAGTAAGTCTCTACGTTTCATCAGAATACATCTTGGAAGAACCATCATCATGAGTAAAAAATGAACCAGCAAAGGACATCCTTAGTTAGCATTGACATCAAGCTATTATGGAAGTATAAGTATAGTAAGTGTAAAAATTTCTCTTAGAATGTTTGACTTTTCAAAAAACATTCTAGAATTGTTAGAACTAATTTAACATGGAGATGCATCTATTACATATAACCTACCTACATTCATCATATTATATTTTTCTGATCTATAATCCATTAACTACATCCTACCCTCATCATACTCTTATTTATATCCATTACCTTACCATCCATCCTACATTAAAAAATTCCATAATCCTAAATTAACCCATATAAGTTTCCTACCATAATTCCATATACATCATTTTATAAGTATTTTTTTATCAAAGATTGAGGACTTAATATTTTTTTCATAAAAATTTCTGCTTTCCTACAAAACAACAAAGAGTTAATGTCATTATAAGAAATTTGATTTTAAAATGACCTATCCTATGGTCATTTCAAAAAAAAATTAAGAAGTGAGAATATGAAAAAATGACAAAGGCTAATGCACAAAAATCAAAATGCAAAACTCTATATGCAATATATGAAAGCAGAGAGGATGGAAGGACATATGTATAATTGCATATATAAACAAAGCTGAGAATGCAATCATTATATAAGCTAAGGTATTGGAATGGGCCCCACAATGCAAATGACAAAACCGAAGTTGAAATCTAAATACAATGCAATGAAGGACATGGAATTATGATGCAAACAAACTAAAGTATGGGCATGCAGCATAATGAGGGTGGTTATGAATGAAAGATGAAATGTTAAAGAATGTGGGCAGCGCAATAAGGATGGGGTAAGTGAGCACACATAGTGAAACATAAGAAGCCATAGGTATGCAAGTGAAAGACATGGCTGATGTGAAAAACAATCAAAATATATTAAAAAATATGCTACAGCTATCCTTTACTATTACTGCGAAACAAGCTCTGAGATAAGCCTTTCTTCTACCATCATAACCAAAGGCTAGCTCAAAAATAAAGGGAGTAACGTTGTGCATCCACATGCATTCATACAGCACCTTCGGTTGTGGAGAAGTAAGGGCAACACCGAGCAGTACAGAGGGTTAAAAAGGAGTTTTATGGTGTTTCGAAGAACGCTCTGTGCCAAGCTCCAACCTAAGCCATCAATTACGTAGAGAATCCCTTGAATCACGGAGAGAAATCCCATTGATGGTAAGCATCAGTCCCTCAGCAATTAAACTAAAACGATTTTGAAAATCAAACTTCAGATTTAGTTGAAATGTGTCATATGAGACTTCAGTTCCGGAATCGTTTGCTATTTGTTGTCATTAAAATCCTCTACCACTTGTAATAGATAGCAATTTCATGGGAAGTAGTTTTGATGAAAACTATGATTAACGAGAATCACTAACATGGAGTTCTCAACAAGCCTTCATTTCATATTCGTTGATATGAATGTTGCTAGGATCTGTTATTTCATCCCCGGTTTGCTCTCAATCAGTGGCTCAAGGAAAAAGTTGCATTAGTTTTGGAGGCCGAGGGCATAAATAATGGCCTTGATGGTTCTTGAAGAAATATTGGCCTTGTCTGGTAAAAGTCAGTTGAGTTTCAAAAAATGGTTGTCAGCATAGATAATAGATCTGAGTTTTAAAGGCAGTTGGAAACCTAAATTTTAGTTTGAAACTCTAAGTGACAGCGTTGATAATGGGAGAAATGAGTTCTAAAAAAATTATGAACAAAGTGTGAATTGTTGGTGAGTGAATGTAGCGTTAAAAATAAGAGATAAATGTTTGTTTTCATAAATTGATTTTAGTTGCTAAAGATAGATTGTCGTGGCAAAGAGGAATCGATTTCATTACTGAAGATGGATTGTGTATAATAAAGAAAAAAATCGATTTCCTCCAAGATTTTGATTTCTCAAGAAGCAACAAACACCTGTGCAGTCAAAGATAGAAGGAATCGAGCCAACTTCTAGTGGAGGTAATAGGTAAAGATTTAGGCAGCATATCTTCTAGAAAACACTGAATTCAACTACACTTAAAAAAATAAAAATCGAAATTTTTAAGAAGACACATTTTTTTGTCATTTTTCTGAGCAAACGAAAATGAAATTTGGAAAATGAAAACATGGGTCTTCTTCGGAATGAACCCATTTAGGCTCCTTTTGGAAAGTTTTCTCAAATTCATTGTTATTTGGGATATTTTCCTGGTTTTTTCAGCCCCCATTTTGTAAATTACGTGGAGTATTTGAGTTTAGTTAAGAATCAAGGTCAGAGATTTGTTTTAAATGGGTTTTCATTGAAAAATACAAGTCCAAGTTACAGTTACATGGTTTTCAAATAAGAAGACTCCAATTATCTAATTGATAGTGTAGCTCAAGTGCGTTGGTGGAAGCATAATCCAAGTCTAAATAGATATTTTCTCGCAGCATAAGTTAAAAATTCAAATTAGCAGCGATGGTTTCATAACATATTTGGGGCAACATAATCAAAGTCAGAATTAACATATGTCTGGTGGTAGCATAGGTCCAAGATCGAAGTTCCAAGTCTAAGATTGGCATTAAAAAAAAAAATCATGTAAAAGACCCCAATTTCATTTTTATTTACACAAAATGCCAAAACAAAGCTCGTGCACAATGTTGTCAAGTGGTGTTGGTGAGTGCAGAACAGTGCAAAAATTATGAATGAAATTTTTGAAAAATAAAGTGTTAGTTTCAAGAGAAAAGAGATGTGTTAGAAGATTGTAATTTCACATATATCTCTCATAGAAATCAATTTTTGAAAGAATTACAACATAGATATCTATTCTTATTCCAAAAATCGATTTTGAAGACATTATAACACATAAATTGTCTCATGAATATTCAACAACGAAATTTTCTTTGCATTTAAGCCCAGGAATTTGACATCACAAGTTTGGAATTGCTCTTTATTCTCAATGACCAAGAATTCGCATATTAGTCCAGAGTTTGGTATTTTAATTCAAAAAAAATTATCCTCATCTTTGTGGGTATTCAAGAGTCAAAGATTTTTTTTTTTTTTATATAGACCACATTCAAATCAGAAATACATTACCATGATGGAATATCCATAGGCATAACAATAGGGAGGTAAATATGCAGAGGCAGAAGATCAAAGAGGAGACAAAGGTAAGCATGAGGACATGCTTGAGAGTAAGCAAGGGGGAGATGTTGGCCTTGTTTTTTATCAAATTTTTCTTATTAAAATCCACCTAATCTTCAACATTTTCCACCATATACCATCCATACACACCTTATTTTGACCTTATTATGCATATTCAAGAAAATAAATTATTTTTTTCAATTTTTAGATGTTTTTGCAAAAATTGGGCTTTAAGAGTATTTTTGGACAGAATTAGAAATTCCTGTAATAGCTATGTGGATGACATGTAGAACACTTGGACTCAACCTAGATACATGAATGGAAAGCTTGAGAACTAGGACTGAACTAATTCCAATTGGTTCGTTGAAAACAAGATAAATCAAGCCCAGTCAAGGTTGGTTAAACATGACTAGTCATCCAGAAAATCCCTGGAAATAGGGCAGTTTTATGATTTCATGGGATTTTCCATATTTTTAGTGATAGATTGGATGGATTCAACTTGGATAGGTGGATACGGATAGATATAGTTGTTAGAGATACTTTAGATCAATTTTTTTCATGATCTTCTATTTAAGCCAAAACTTTGAAGGCTTATGTAATGTAGAATTAATGTAATTTTTATTTTTAGACTCTTTGAAGACTTAAAGATAATTGAAAAACATGTTTCATTTCAATTTGTTGTTCATGCTTGGTTGATCTACTGAAGTTGTTGTAGCTGATATTTCTTCAAGTGTGCAAGGCAAGGGCGGACGGCCCCCACACCAAGCTAAGTACACTTCTTGGTTCAATTTTGATAGTTTTCATAAATTAGTTCTTGTTTCAAATGTATTTAGATGTGTGATGTTTGTTGAATGAATATTGCTTTAATTGTAATCTAAATATGAAGGGACACAGAGGAATTTAAGTTAAATTCCCCTTCTATTTGATCTTGAGCTAAAACTAAATTTCATTCTCCTTTTCTTGTTTGAAGTTATTTTTACATTTCTGGTTTGAAGCAATGGTTGTTATGATATAGTATAATTGTGAAGGACAATCTGGTCATGCTTAGTTAGAAGCCTCTTCTTTTACATATTTTGCATCATAAACCATTACTAATTAGTGATTTGGATTTATCTTCATGAAAGTAGTATTGTAGGGAAGGACAACCTGGTTCTCCTAAGTTAGGAGCCTCATCCCTCACATATTACATAAATGAATTAGAAATTGTTAAAATTGGTTTATATTTGTAATATGTACTTCCTTAACTCTCCAAATTTTATCTTCTATGTTCGGCTACATCTGATATGAAAACAATATGGACTTGCCTCCAAGTTTTACAAACCCAGATTGATAATGAATACTTGTGTTAATTTGTGTTAATAAATCAACTCAACACTAATTACTATATGTAAGCATATAGGAAGATGGAAAAGTTAGTTATTTGAGAAATATTTCAGATACCCCCACAATTTCGCCCCACGGGTGCAACGGGGGAAGTGCATACTTTCTTTATTTACTAACACGAACTTGTGATCCCAAAATAAAATGAAGTAATGGATTTGGTTAGAAAACAAGTATAAATTATGTGCGGATTTAAGGCAACTTACTTTCCTTCTAGTTAAGATAAGTTTTTTGTGAATTAGAATGAGCAAAACAAGTAAAATAAATATGTGGATTAGGGTCACTTACTTTCCTCCTAGTTAAGCTATGTTTGTGTGAAAAAATTCAAAGTAAAGGATAAGAAATTACTCTACTTGTAATGGCTGGTAAATAAAGTTGGTTAGTAGTGATGGTGTGTTTAAGGTGAATCGTGGGCATACAAAGTGTTTGAATTGCAAGTATGTGGATATATGGTGATCCTTTACAATTACCCTAATTAAACTATGTGATGTTTGTTCCTTGCAAAAGAAAAAAATGTGTGGATAATGGGCCAAAGAAAGCAAGTATGACAAGACCAATGAAATTGTTGATAAGGAAACAAAAATAAATTGAGAGATAGAGCTTTTAGTGGATTTAGACAACAAGGAATATGTTTCAAGGTCTTATTAACAATGGATGTACATTTTTATCATTCATGGTGAACATGGGAATAAGTGATTTGAGGAATTTTTTTGGGGAGAATGTACATGGAAATTTTAGCACAACAATAAAGTAGGGCACATGGAGGGGTAAGAGGATTTTGAAAGCTATATGTTTTTACAAGGAACCTTTTTTATACACATGCAAATAAGGATGTCCAATGAATTTTATGTTTTTAATTATTTTCATCAAATCTTGACAACTTTATAACCCTTTTTATACTTAGTGAAGTATACTCTACAATATATTTCATGATTACATGTTGAAAAACAACCAAATGAAAATCAACATTAGATTGTAACAACCTAAAAATAATAACATTGTAAACGTTTAGCATATCATCAATACATGCATGTTAATTTATTTCTTTTTCATTTATAATACATGAACCTAATATTGATTAATCACTTAAGCCTTTCATGGAGCATTGTAGTGATATGCAATAATAGACTCATTTTTTTACAAGCATGAATCTACACTACAATTTGTATATTTTTTTTCAATTTTTATGTGATTCTCCAAGCTTGACCTATGGCCTGAGGAGCCACTACCTAGGGGAATATAATCCATCAAAGTCACCTGGGGATTGCACCTGGCCTTGCCCACACTAGCCCTTAGATGACTGGATTTCTTAGCATGCCTCCTCCACATAACACATGGCACAACCACCCCCCATGAGGTTTGATCCTAGGTTTCCTTCTAATGAGGCCCATCCTCAACTAACTGTCCTAGTGAGACTTGACTACACTTTGCATGTCTTTTAAAAAATATGCTTTCTATCAAATTATCATAACCTTCATGAGGATTGAAAGAAGAAACTTGTGAGGTTTTAAAAGGTATGGATCATCATTTGGGATTCAAGGAACCATTATGTTATGATTATGGATGTCACGAATATTTAATGTTGTTATACGTTTAACAAAGAATGTATTTTCAACATGCACATTGGAAGGAGGGATACTCTTGATCATTCTAGATGTTGACACATTTTCTCTCTTTTAACTCCTACAAGAGTATTGATCTTTAATCAAACTAATGTTTATAAGTTTTGGAGCACCTATGTAACAACCCATTTTGTTAATCCCTCTTGTATATATTTCCAAGAATTTTAACTCGTGTAAATAATATATGGAAATGTAACGATTTTCTTTAATGGTTAAATCACATCCTTAGCTTTTGTGGGTTACCATAAAACATTACAGTTGGAAGGTGGTTCACAATTTAGATGAATTCAAGTGGTTTCCAATTTACAATGAACCATTAATCACACCAAATGATTTTTCTTTAGTTGTTGTTGCATCTCAAGTTCTAACTATTAACTACATGGTATTTCTTTTAATGCTTATTTTATCTTAGTTCTATTGTTTGATTCTACATTTTTTCTTGTCTTGAATCATATTTCATAATGCATAAAATATGGAGCAGGTAATATGAGAAGCAAGACAAAGAATTACTTGTATTTTCATGAATATGTTGAATTGGATAATATTCTTGTTCTGTCAATGTTTGTCATTTTTCCTCATCCTTTCTCTATCGTTTTCTCACACTTCCTTTATGCTTGGCACTTGATTTCGTTTTCGAGATTGAATTCTCCAAATTCCCATGTTTTTTGTCAATTGTTGTGTAATTTCCACGTTGTGTTATTTATCTATGAATGAAAGTTCTCTGTTATTTTTTTATGAATGAACATTCGACTCTATTTCATTTATTTTTTTTGGGTGGTAGAAAGAGCTCGATCGAGCTCCTAGGTTAGTATCCTCCTGATCAATGCCATCAATATCAGTGGTTGTTCAGTTGGTTGTGAGTTATGTTTGAAAGGGTTTGATCGAGATATAGCTTGATCAATCCTTTGTTTAACCACATCAAGAGCTCGATCAAGGGTTTATTGATTCCTCAACCGATCTATTTAAAATTTTACTTTAAGTGCTCGATGGAGCTTTTTAGTTGCACAATCGAGTTTTTGAGGGCCTAAAAAATAGAGTTTTAGCCCCCCTTATGAAGATTTCTCTACAACACCATTTTGTAACTTGATAGACTTGAGGAAGTATTTTTTCTTAGGTAGCGGAGTTTATCATGTTGGATTTGTGAAGGAATACTCTATCTAATGGCATATGAGTTTGAAATTTTCAAATTCATATGATATTTTTTATCTAATTTATTTTAAACATTATTCTTGATTTTTTTTTGGATAGTTTCAAAGGGGATGAATGAAAAATCTATAACATAAAATGTTCACAATGAAATAATTTCAAAAAATACTACCATCTTCATTTACAAGTCCTCTTCAGAATGCTACTCTTGGTCTTTTAATTTGTTTAAATAGTAGAAAAAAATTCATGTGAACATGTGTTTGAAAAATGCAATTCAAATATTAATTTTCCAACTTCGAAAATTAATAAAAAAATATAATTTTGTATACCAAAGTAACGTTTTAATATACATAATTTAGTTCTCTTTCTGTAGATCATGCTGATATATATATATAATAATATAATATATATATTAGACTAACTTATTATACGTGAACACACACAAACTTATTAAAATGTGTGGAAAATAGCAAGGACAAGCATCTCATTGAATAGACAACTGAAAGATTGTATGACACTAAATTTTGTAGAAAAAAATGTCATTAGGGAAACAACATTGTTAGAAAATTATATATTATAGAGAAATGGAACACATAAAATATATTGCAGAAATATAAACACAAAAAACACATAAAAAAAGAGACACACAGATATACATGGTTCACCCATTTGGGTTATGTCCATGGAGAAACAATCAGTCTTTGATTTTATATTATCCAACAAAATAAAGAGGTTCAACCTACAACAAATCCGTTGTAATTCCCTCTTCGCTCTCAATCTCCTCTCTCTTCCTCGCTTACAATACAGATCTACATAGACGCAATACTATTCCCTCATATATAGCGAGGGGTTGAATTCTAGGGAAAATACCCTAATTTAAACATAACTTCTGTCGTCAGATCTCCACCTAATGAATGACACAAATTCACTACAAAATTACAACACTTTACAAGGAAATTTTACATTTATTTTTAGCTTCAGGGGCACTGCCCCCGATTTCCCTTTTAGGGGTGGTTCCAAATAATCATTGTTGCCCCCCTTCGACCCCCTTGGTGGTGAAAATTTTGTGGGTGGTGTTGCTACCACATTACAAACTGGGATCCAATGCAATGATACCTCAGAATAAAGAATATAATCAGGCTATACACCCAACAATCTCCCACTTGGAGACTGGTTATAGCAACTCCACGATGCTTCATTTGCTGGAAAATGACCCCACTTTGGACATAGTTGTTTCTTAGCTTCTTCATTATACTTGAAGACCAATTGAAGCTCATCAAAATCTCAGTTTCTCTCTGGTTACAACTTTTGTTAACATATATGAAATATTCTATCTAATGTGTATCTTTTCTAGCTTCAACTGTACATCTTCCAACACTAACCATATGAAATGGTACTTGAGCGGTATATGTTTAGCCTTGGAATGAAATGTAGATTTATTTGCAAGATGTATGACGCTCTGGTTGTTCCTATATAACCTACCCAACTCCTGCTTCTTACCCAATTCATCCAGAAACCTTTGTAACCAAATCATTTCTTTACTAGCCTCTTATCAGCAATATACTCTGCTTCCGTTGTTGAGAGTGCAACGACACTTTGTAGTTTTGAAACCCAACTAATAGATGTTCCACATACATTAAACACATACCTGTTGTGCTCCTCCTGTTATCTCTATCGCCCACCATATCTTCATCAACATATCCCTTTAGAGCAATGTTTGAACCACTAAAGCATAATACTTGATTTGTGTTACCTCTCAAATACCTGAGAATCCACTTCACCTCCATCCAGTGTTCTTTTCATGTATTGTTCACGTACTTGCTTACAACTCCCACTGCATGTGCAATATTAGGCCTTCTGCAGACCATTGCATACATTAAGCTTCCAAATGCTGAAGCGTGTGGAACTTTAGACATATAATCCATTTCTTTCTAACTCTTGGGACACATTTCCTTACTTAGATTGAAATGGCTAGCCAAAGGTATACTAACTTGTTTTTCATTCTCAATATTAAATCTTTTCAACACCTTTTCTATGTACTCACTCTGAGACAATGTTAATTTTCGATTCTTCTTGTCTCTAGTTATTCTCATACCAAGGATTTGTTTTGCAACACCCAAATCCTTCACTGTAAATGAGGTCACCAATTTTCTTTTGAACACATTTATTTCCTGCATGTTAGAACGTGCAACAAGCATGCCATGTACATACAATAACAATATAATATAGCTACCATCATTTTTCCTCTTGAAATAAACACAATTATGAGAGAGACATCTAGTATAACCTTGTTCAGACATAAACCCGTCAAATTTTAGATACCAGTACCTTGGAGCCTGTTTTAAGCCATAAAAGCTTTTCTTCAACCTGCACACTAGTTTCTTCTTCCCTTTTACCTCATATCCTTATGGTTGTTGCATATAGATATCTTCCTCCAAATCCCCATAGAGAAAGGTTGTCTTTACATCTAATTTCTCAAGATGCAAATCTGCAGCTGCTACTAGACTTAAAATAGTTCTAATTGAAGTCATTTTAATGACATGAAAAAATATCTCATCGAAGTCTATACCCTTTTTCTGTGCAAACCCTTTCACTACAAGTCTATATTTATACCTTATTCTACCTCCATCTTCTTCCTTCAACCCGTAAACCCATTTATTTTGCAATGTTGTTTTACCTGCAGGCAACCTAACTAAGTCCCAGGCCTGGTTATGTTCTAAGGAGTCTATCTCTTCTTTCATGGCTTTCTCCCACTTCTTCCTGGTTTCTACCTGCACTGCATTTTCATAACATTCTGGTTCACTAAAATCAGTCAACAATACATAATATAATGAAGGAGATTATCGTTGAGGGGGTATACTTATCCTGGTATATATTCTAACACCATTTTCAGGTGTTTGAGGTATTTTTGCTGTTGTAGTTGCTATTGTTGTTCCGGCTGTTGATCACTATGATTTTAAAGCACCATCACTTTTCTGTGATCTCATGAAGCACTGTGTATTTTCTATTTATTTATTTATTTATTTTTATTTATTATTATTTATTTATTTATTTATTTATTTATTTATTTTATTTTATTTTTCCAACAATTGATCCTTATGAAAAACGCTTTCATTGAATATGACATCTCTGCTTCTAATGATTTTGTATTTTTCAAAATCATAAAAGTGATAACCAAAATCATTAGAACCATATCTAATAAAGGTACATTTCTTTGATTTTTCCTCAAGTTTTGTTCTATTTTCTTTATTATTGTGGACAAAGACTTCACAACCAAAAGTATTTAAAAATGAGTAGTTTACCTTTTTACCTATCCATGCCTTCTATGAAATACCACATCCAAGGAAATTGAAGGCCCTCTATTTATTAGGTAAACAACAATATCTACAACATCTACCCAAAATTGTAAATGCAATCCTACATGCAATCTCATGAACCTTGCATGCTCCATGATTGTCCTGTTCATCCTTTCTGACACACCATTTTTTTGTGGTGTTCCTAGAACAAGCTTCTCTCTGTTAATTCCATTATCTGAATAACACCGATCAAACTTTTTACTGCAATATTCACCCCCATTGTCTAATCTGGGACACTTCAACCTTTGTCCTGTCTCATTTTCAACCAAATCTTTCCATTTCTTGAAAGTATCAAATACATCAGACTTATTTTAAATACAATAAATCCAGGTTTTTCTAGTTTCATCATCAATAAAAGTAACATAATAACGAGAGCCACCGAGAGATGATATTTAAGTAGGTCCCCATACATTTGTATGCACAAGCTCTAATTTTTCATTCTTCTTTTCCTTCACAACTCTAACGAATTTGACTCTCTTCTATTTTCCATAAACACAATTCTCATAGACTTTTAAATCAACATGCTTCCAACCCGCCAACAAATTTCTTGAGTGAAGAATTTGTATCCCCTTCTCACTCATGTGCTCGAGCCTATGATTCCACAATGTTGTATCTTCTCCTGTAGAGGTTAAATCATTAACAAAATTAGAAATACCATTGCATAAATACAATGTACCAAGCTTTTCTCCTTTTGCTATTACCAGGGCTCCTTTATTGACCTTCTAGGTTTTAAATGTAAAAGTAGTCACAGAGCCTTCACCTCCCAACTGCACTGTTTAAATCCGGTTTTTGTTTAGATTATGAACATGTCTTACATCCTTCAGTAGCCATTGATTTCCATTTTGTTGGTTTATAAAAACTGTACCCATTCCAATTATTTTACAGGGTTTATCATCACCCAATCGAACCTGTCCAAAATCTCCTTGAACATAATCATGAAAATGTTTCCTATCAGTTGTGGCATGGAATGAATCCACTAAATATACCACGAGGCATCAATAATATTTTATAATGAAATAATAAGAGAATCTTGTAACACATCACCTGTCACATTCGCTTGATGATTGTTTTCTTTCTACACGTCTCCTTCTTCCCTTCCGAGACTTGTAGTCTTTCTACAGGCGTCCTTTCTCATCGCATTTCCAACACACAGTCCTAGATCTAGACTTTGATATTCCTTTCCTTGACTTATTGCTATATCCTAGGCTCTTTCCTATTTCCATTTTTCTTCCCCTAGTCTTTGTAGTCAAAGCATTACCCAATGTCTCACCAGGGCTTTTATGTGACATTTCCTTACTAAGGATTGCACCGACAACATCATCCAACTTTAAAGTAATAGATCTAGAGACAGAGTTACTAATGACCATAACTAAGCCATTCCAAATTTCTGGCAATGAGCATAGAAATAACAAATCCCTAACTTCATCATTAAAAGTTACCCATACATAACTTAATTGAATGGTAATAGTATTAAATTCATTTAAATGATCAGCAACAGATCCACCTTTTGACATCTTCATATTAGATAAATGCTTCATAAGAAATACCTTATTTGAGGCCGAGGTTTTTTCATGAAGTTTTGCCAATGCTGAAATTAAACCCTTTGTTGTCGTTTCCTTTGTAATATTAAAGGCTACTGATTCCACTAGGCACAACTGTATTGTTCCAAGTGTCATTCTATCAAGAATATCCCATTCTGTGTATGTCATACTCGTCGACTTCTTTGTCTTTCCTCTGAATGATAGGTACAGATCTTTCTGATATAGATAATCTTCCATCTGCATCTTCCATAGCTGGTAGTTTTGGCGGTTAAAGCTTTTGACCCTAAACCTACCATCTTTTGCCTTTGCTCCCACTCAAACTAGGAACCCTTCTCTCATGTGAGTTTATTAGCCAAACAAAACCTTCAACTTTGATACCAATTGTTAGAACATTATATATTACAGATAAATGGAACACATAAAATATAATGCAAAAATATAAACACAAAAAACACATAAAACAAGAGACACATAGATATACCTGGTTCAGCTAATTTGGGCTACATCCACAGAGAAACAACCAGTCCTTCCTTTTATATTATCGAGAAAAATAAAGAGATACAACCTATAGCAAATCCACAGTAATTCCCTCTTAGCTCTTAATCTCGTCTCTCTTCCTCGTTCAGAATACTGATCTACATAGATGCAATACTATTCCCTCATATATAGCGAGGGGTTCCCTTCTAGTGGAAAAACCCTAAATTAAACATAACTTCTATCGTCATATATCTGCCTAATGAACGACATAGACTGAATACGAAATTACAACATCTTAGAAGGCAATTTCACATCTATTTTTAGCTTCGGGGGCACTGCCCCCGATCCCTCTGCCAGGGGGGTTTCCCAATAATCATCGTTGCCCCTCTTGGACTGTGTTGGTCACATACATTTTACAGGTGGCATTGTTGCCACGTTACGAATTGGGGTCCAATGTGGTGATAATCAAGCTCAACACCGAAAAAACATAATTCTCAACAAGTTGTATTTTTACTCTGAATCAAAATCCACATCACTTGTATGGTTTTTTAGGGCTTCAATTTGATTAAAGAGTAAAATTTTTAAATTCCATCTCTAGATTTGGCCCAAAACTGTAACCCATCTTCATCCATTCATCCAAGATAATAGGATATCCATACAAACATAAGGGATACAAGGGTCCTAATCAAAAAAGGGAAGAGGTCAAAAAATATCAAGGTGGTGGTATTTCTCTAGTTGTGGGGCAAGATTCATGTATTAAACAACTCAATGATTTGTTCAGAAAAATTGTTGTGGGGAAATTCACAAGTCGTTGCATCAACCTGATTGACTTAAACCAATGGATGCAGGAGGTGTAATCACTAATTCTAGGATATGGTCCTATTACCCATAGCCACTTGAGGAGTTAGAAATGTAGATGTATAACAACTTTGGGTTGGTTTTCCATGTAAGGTCATGGAACATGTATTCGAAGATGAATGATGGGTAAAACATAGTCATGGGTATTTTTTGTGATTAATTAGTGGATATGGAAATTGGAAAAGTCACTAGAAAAGGAAAAGTGGCAATAATTGTCATTTTATTTATGAAATAAAGGAAAATAGGAGAAAGGGAAGGTGAAGAGACACAAATTTTCCCATAAGGGAAATTAGAGGGAAAATGAAGGAAAATGGAGAAAATAAATGCCTGAATGATAAAAAGGGTTACGTGGATCAGTTCACAACATTTTTCCAGTTTAGATTTGTTCTCTCATAGTCTTGCACACTTAGGGAAATATTATAGCATTCTTGGAGCATTCTTGGAGTAGTCAAGTATTCACCTAGATTGAGGAAAGAAGGCGAAGGAAAGAAGGAAAGCATAAGGGAGAATTCAGATCAGAAGCTACAAATAGATTGCTTTGTAGGTAACAGGTTTGATGTGTGATTTCCTTACTAATTTCTCGATGCATTATATATGTGTGTGATTTTCTCGTTATGTGATATCATTGGCATGGATATTTTCCTAGATTGAAAATGGTCTTAGCCTTTCCTTTCCATTTCTTAGATAGCCATGGTGTTGTGGGTTTTTCCACTTGAATGTTTTTTTATTGGTGCTCATGTTCCCTATGTTTCCGTGTAGGAAAAAATGCACTGGAATCCCTAGAACAACGTGTTTTGAGTTATTAGTCCTGGAGCCTAGGTTGGGAAAAACGCTCTATACCCTCGGTAGATTGAGTTACTAGTCCCTGGAGCTAGGTTGAACAAATGCTCTAGAAGCCATGGAAGGTTGTGGGTTGAGTAACTAGTTCTTGGAGCCTTGGACAGCTTGGGAAGAGACATATTTGGTTGGTGTTAGTGATGGTCAACCATAGCGGTGGAATCAATGTGGTTGTGGGTTGAGGTAGTTTGTCCTTTTTAAGCCTTGGTTTAGTTTTGTCTTGGTTATTCCATGAGATCCCACATTCAGTCTTGGAATATGGTGCGGGGGTGATTGGATTAAAGATAGATTTAGTTTAGCCCAATCTATGGTTGAGTTGTACGTGGAATTCCCTGACTTGGTTGGTAATTTCATATATTAATAAGAGTTATTCTCCTACTATGATTCATGTATACTTGTAGTGATTATGTTGGTTATATTATGGTTGATTTTCCATGGCTTCTGTCTTGGATATTTGTTGGTTATTTGTTGATTACATGATGTATGTTATCTATGGCTCATGTCATGATTTGTTTAGGTATCTAATGGTTGACGATTGTATGGACTAATAAGTATTGTTGCAACTATGTGGGGAATAGAGACTTCTTGGTCATTCTTAGATCAATCTCAAACTCTCATGATCATATATGCATTCATTACCTATAGATTACATGATTTTCATGTGCCTTGATGAAATATCTACTGTATTCTAGGCATTTTAGGTCAAGTTTTACATTCAAGTTTCAATGCTTAGCTTTGTAATAAAGTAAATATGATCCTAGAAAGTTATAGGAAATATTGTGCATTGGTATGGAAGTTGGCCTAAAAAGGTAGCATAGATCATAGGATTGCATGCTCAGAATGAGAAGTGTATGCCATAACAACATGGAAACATGCCTATGCATGTGGTTGAAGGCCTAGAACAACACCCCAGTCTTGTTATGCATGCAGTTGGCATGTTAGGTCTAAGAAACATAGTTCCAAATCATGCATTGGTCACTTGGGGTGGTTGTTCAACCTTTGAGTAACATGTAGTCCCTATAAGATTTCACTATGTGTTCATGTTATAGTCCCCACTTGCTCAACTAGAACTAGGAGGTGGGTTCACTTCATAATGACACGTATCTCATGTTTAACTTGGCGGGCTTGTGAAATTGGGTAAATGTGGGAGGGGGCATTACAAGGTGGTATTAGAGAAGGTTACATTCTCTTTGGGTGATATCTGGTACCACAGGGTGGTATAATGTAATGCCCCACTTAAATCTTATCTTGAAAATTTTGTTAATGTTTACATTATCTGAAAATATTGAGAAATATTGGTCTAATATAAAATTCATGATTTCTATTATTCAAATTCCCAACTTACCTTTTCAAAATGAATCTTAGGTAGGATATGGTCTCCTTCCATTATTTCAAATAATATTTATATTCATCTCACATTCCCCAATGTACCCTCACATTTACTAGGGAGAAGACATGGTCCTCTCCATTTAATTACATCTCACATTCCCTAATGTACCCTCACACTTATTTAGGGGAAGACATGGTCCTCTCCAACTCATTATCAATATATATATTCATCTCACATTCTCCAATGTACCCTCACACTTACTTGGGAGAAGACATAGTCCTCTCCATTTAATTATATATATAATATATATATAATATATATATATATATATATATAATATATATATTATATATCTCAACATTCCCAAATGAACTTCAGATTTAACTTGGGAGAATAATGGTCCTTTCCCATTAATTTCCCAATTTTATATTCATGTCACATTTCCAAATGTACTCCCAGCTTTACTTGGGAGAAGAGAAGCCAACTTTAAGGATGGATCAAAAGTTAATGACATTAATGATGGGTGGTTGAGATGGAGAAGAGAGGGAGGGTATAAAAAGGGAAGGGGGAAGGGAGAAAAGGGGAGGTTGGGTCTTGCTTATGATTGTGGGGTTGGTTGTGATTTTAGAATTTGTTGTGATTTTCAAGACCTTAGAAACCTGTGGAGGTTTCTTGGTTTGTTGAGAGGAGGGAAATATTGTTCATCTTTGTCTGGATCATTGATATTGGACACACACACTACTTCTGGTTGGACTTGGGCTCGGAGGGCTAGGGAACCTGTGGAGATTTCCTAGGCTAGGGATTACTTCTTAGTTGGCTAGGAGGTAAATCCAGTTGGGTCCGTCAAGAGGAGAATTCAGCAGGAGCAGCAGGTCAAAGGCATCTCCACTAGCCACCGGTATAGGTATTCCTCCATAGATTACTCATGTAAATTTTATTAGAATGAAATATTCACATTAAGTTATAAGGATTAGAATGTAAATGGAAAATTTTTATTTGTTTAGAAGTCTTGTAAGTAAGTAAACTATTGTCTCTTATTGCATTTAAATTCATAAGAAACATATATGTTAGCAGACCCTAAGATAGGGTTGTTACACATGGTATCAGATCATGGGCTCAAAATCTGGACCCAAAGCCCACTAAATAACTGTTCCATAATCAAATTTCTTATTAAATAGTTGAAAATCGAGAAAATTAGAATATCAAAAGTGTCCACAATGGGTATGGGTTATTCTGGACACAGTTTCCTCCTCACGCTGTGTGGTTAATCAAAAGTGTCCAGAATAGGTATATGGTAGATGAGCCATACTCGTGAAGTAGGAGTTAAATGGTGATAATTATCTATTCTATGACATTTCCATGGATATTTTTATTAAAATAAATTTAGACACATTTTTAAGGATGATATAGCATTCACTACATACATATAAATTGTTGATTGGAAATTTGATGGTATTTTAGGTTGAGATATGTTTTGTATGTTGTTTTCATGGTAGATCATTTAAAAGCATAAGGTGAACAAACTTTGTATATCAATTAACTTGTCCGGATATTTGCAAATATGAAAAACAAATTTGCATTATCCTTTTCTCCCTCATGCGCTAGAGAAAATAATTTATATAAAAACTCATGAATCTTGAGAAAAGGAAAAAGAAACCGCGGTGAAAAAAAACAAGAAATTGACAATTGGGTTGAGTAAGCACAGTTTTTCTAGCAAGAGAAATCTGAAAGGACCAATATGGCATACTCATTTCTCAATATAAACTAATGTTAGGTATATAAATACTTTGTACTCAACTGTAAATACCAACAGTAACATAGTTGTGCTAGTATGTAATAAGAATGAAGCAGTTCTAGGTAATTTTAATTAGAACCACACATAAGTTACTAATTACAAGTATCAAAAATATGCCAGGTAAGTAAGCAACCGAAGTAACAATTCACAAATAGCCACACATGAAGGTTGCTGGTCTTATAGATAAGAACTAAGAAACTATTGTAATATACAGAAAATTCTAGCTCTCATCCAATTTGCCTTCACACAATGAACAAATTAGGGTTCACAATCACAAAAGTTAAAAGGAAGCTACAATGTACAAATAAAAGGGCCATAGGGACGCTGAAATGTGTAATGTACAGTAATAAAATTGTATTGTTATTTGAATATACAAAGGAAATATGATAGAAAGCAATTTATACAATAGAAACAAATCCAAAAAGTGCTTGGTATCCTACTTATTTTGTGGGGAATTTTTAAAAGGATAAGAAAACTTAGGTGTAAATACCTTGAAAATTCATCTAGACTAGAAGGATGTGCGATGATTTGATGAATATATTTGATAGAAAGAAAATTAATTTACATATTTTCGCTCTATTATTTTGTTCACAAATCATAACCAATAGACCTTTACATCTTGCCAGGATGTTTGGATAGTATAAGAAGCCAATATCTATATGGAAGTTGCAAGACCCGCACCATGGAAATAGCTATCAGTAAATATACATTTGGATTTCTCTTAGCATTTGGACGACAGGATCTTCCATGTACCCAGACCACAATAAGGGATCATGGATGACAACAACTTTAACCTAAAGCCCAATATCCACAAATTGACTGACAAAACTTTCTAGTACAATGTACACCTCTATCTAGGAATAAATTTGATATCCTCCTTGTTCATCTTGAAGGTGCCTAGCGTTCTTTTCTTTTTATTTTGGTACCAACTGCAATCAGTTACATTATTATTGCTATTAGCATGCATTCGAGGAGGAATCAGGATCTCTTCTCTGCTATGCAGCATGGACAAAACTATAGAGAAAGCCTGTAAAGTTTTCAATTGTGATTGAAAACTAACAGAATGGAGACCGTCGATAATTGTTGTCATTTTTAATGCGTGTCTATCTTCCCTCTCTCCCTGCAATTGACATAATGTTTAACATGAAAAAAAATTCAGATAGGAGTGAATGTAGGAATTTACAGGGTAAGTTCCTCAGACAGAACACCAAAAGGACACCGCTCACAAATAGATCACAGATCAATACACCAGTATTTTGACGTGGTTAAAACCCTCAGAGAGGCAAACAGTCCACGCCTGCGCCAACGTGGCTACTACAGGCAATTTATTAATAAAAGAATGAAAATTTACATAAGCTTCTCTCATGCACGGTTAACCTACAAATGACCCTCCATGCGCTTTTAATAGAATTCATGGACCAATCGGGTGTCAAGCCACGGATCCAGTGTCGGTAATACTGAGGAGAGAATGAACCATCGGATCACTACATATCGTGACCGTCGGATTGTAAGTTACAAAATGTACAACGGTAAAGAAACACACTTTACCTAACTCTATACCTAACTCTAAACTAGACCAAGTTGAACGTAACTATTCCTATGTGTCGGAATATCCTAACATCCCCCCTTAAGAACAACTTGGGATAGGATTGAAGGATTTACAAATATGACACAATAGGAGAAGGAAGGAGGCACTAGAGCCTATCCCCCCTTAGTGACAACTTCCTGAACTCCAAGTATATATCGAAGTTTAGTGAACTTTGCCTCTGTGAGAGCCTTTGTGAAGATGTCTGCAACCTGATCATCTGTTGAACAATATTGCACTTCAAGAACATGGTCATGAATGAGCTTTCTGATGAAGTGCATGTGAAGTTCAATGTGTTTGCTGCGCTGATGCTGAACTGGATCTTGGCAAAGCTGAATGGCACTTTGATTATCACACCAAAGTGTAGTCGGATGCTGCTGCTCAAAGCCAAATTCTGATAGGATCTGACAAAGCCACAAGGCTTCCTTACTAGCTTCCACGGCACCACGATACTCTGCTTCTGCTAACGAAAGAGAAATGACAGCCTGTTTCTTACAAGCCCATGTAATAGGCCCTGAACCAAGAGTGAAGACATAACCGGCAGTAGACTTCCGATCATCAGGGTCACCAGCCCAATCAGAATCAGTGAAACCAACTAATAGAGGAGCTGCTTTGGCACTGTAATGAATCCAAAACTGTACTGTACCTCGAACATAACGAAGTATTCTTTTAGCTGCTTTCCAATGACTTTCACGGGGGTTTTGCATAAAACGAGCAACAAGGCCAACAGCAAAGGAAAGGTCAGGACGAGTATGGTTAAATACAAGAGTTTTCTACAAGCTGACGGTATAAGGTAGCATCAACTTCAGGAGAAGTACAAGAGACTGAAAGTTTGACTCCAGAATGAAAGGGAGAAGGAGCTGGCTTACAATCTTCCATGTGAAAATGACGAAGAATATCACAAACATACTTGGACTGGCAAAGGGAAATACCCTCCTTGGATTACAAGACTTGAAGACCGAGAAAATAGTGTAAGTGTCCTAAGTCTGTCATTTCAAATTTCTTTTTAAGGCCGGACTTCACATGGTTTATAAGGTTGGGATCACTACCAGTAAGAATAAGATCATCAACATAAAGAACAAGGATGATAAGAGAGTTGCCCACTTTCTTGGTGTAGACAGTATTGTCAGAATAACACCTAGAAAAGCAAGATTCTAAAAGAAAGCTATCCATTTTGGCATACCAAGCCCGAGGAGCTTGCTTGAGACCATAAAGAGATTTCTTAAGTCGACATACAAGGCTGGAGTCTGTTTGGATGAAGCCAATGGGTTGTTCCATATAGATTCTTCATGCAAGTCCCCATGCAAGAAGGCAGATTTAACATCCATCTGATGGACTTCCCATTTTAAAGAGGCAGCAAGGGAAAGAACAAGGCGGATAGAGTTCATTTTGGCAACAGGGGAGAAGGTTTCAGTGTAGTCAATCCCTTCAACCTGTGAAAAGCCCTTAGCAACAAGACGAGCTTTATGTTTATCAACTTTCCCATCTGGTCCATACTTGGTTCTGTAAACCCATTTACATTTAACAAGTTTGCGTCCCTTTGGTAGAGGAACAAGATCCCATGTATCATTTGCCAACAATGAATGATATTCTTCATTCATAGCTGCTTCCCAATGTGGATGGCCCGAAGCTTCTGCAAAAGTGTCAGGATCATGATTTACTGGAGCTTGAGCCAGTAAAGAAGAGGCTCTTTCAAACTGAGAACGTGTACGTCGCTGATCTGTAGGATCACCGGCAAGATCACCTGCTGCATCCCGAGTAGCACGGACACCGCTCACAAACAGATCACAGATCAATACACCAGTATTTTGACGTGGTTAAAACCCTCAGAGAGGGAAACAGTCCACGGCCTGCGCCAACGTGGCTACTACAGGCAATTAATTAATAAAAGAATGAAAATTTACATAAGCTTCTCTCATGCACGGTTAACCTACAAATGACCCTCCATGCGCTTTAAATAGAATTCATGGACCAATCGGGTGTCAAGCCACGGATCAAGTGTCGGTAATACCGAGGAGAGAATGAACCGTCGGATCACTACATATCGTGACCGTCGGATTGTAAGTTACAAAATGTACAACGGTAAAGAAACACACTTTACCTAACTCTAACCTAACTCTATACTAGACCAAGTTGAACTTAACTATTCCTATGTGTCGGAATATCCTAACAGTGGTGTCATGTCAAAATTTTATTTGGGTTTTTGGAAATTGGTTGTGTGAGAATTGTTAATGGAAATTAGGTTAATTTAAGTTTCATTTTCTCTAATTTCAGTAGCTCCCATGCTTTGGTTAAGCTCTACCCAAAGCGAAATGATGAAATTGGAGTCCTCGAGTGTCATTCTACCAGTTGGTTAAGTTTGAAGTGGATAAATTCAAGAGGCAAAACACGAGGATTGACTGGAACGAAGATTTATAGCTGATGCAAAAGTGGAGGCTGAAGTTGGTGGAATGATACAAAACATTGGCATCACAACAACAAGGAACACCCAATATATGCAGACCCTTAATCTTTATTGGCAATTAAAAATGATAATCGGGAAAGTCTCGCTAGAATGCTCTTAGGCCCACTAGGAAATTTTGATTTCTATTGATGAACTTCAACTATAGGAAAACAAGCTCACACCATAGACTCTCTTATGTGGAAAAGAAGGTTACTAATCTAGATTTCACTGCTTTAGAAGAAAAGGAGGATCATCCAACAACAATCTAGGTGGACTCATTGTCCAAATAGATGTTCTTCTACCATTTCTTTATTATTTTATTTAGTAGAAGCTAGGTTGTCATCCTATTTAAACAAGTTTGTATTTATCTTTGTAGGAAAGTTGATAGGAAAATTCTCTATTATCTAGACAATTTCATTTTCTAGTTCAAATAACATATTTTGGCCAAAACTCTTCTGTTATTTTACTAGTATAGTTTCCTTTGTGGAAGATCCATAAAAAAAATATTTTTGTATGTTATGCAATTTCACAGTAATACAACACCTCCCTAATTTGAAAAAAGAAAAGGAGAAGGAGTTCATAAATAATGATAATCAAAGGGAAACTTTTTTTCACAAATAACTAATTTCTTTGTGTTGTTTTTGCAATTTTATTTTTTTCATAAAATATATACCCGAGGAGAATTTAGAGGGAATTTTCCCTCTTTACACAGATTATATTTAGGGTAAACTAAATTATTTAAGATTCAAGTTCAATCAAGCAATATACTAATTAAGAGTTTAAGATATCACTTGTGGAGGCTATGGTGCCCTTCGTCTTTGTCTTCCTTGAATTCAAGATGCACCCACAAGCACGATTGTCTTCTCCTATCCATATGAACTCTATTATGCTTGTAGCCTCTACTTGGCCTATGACATTCTCTGGCTCTCCCTCGTCTGTTTAGCTTGTTCTTGAACTCGTCAATGATCCTTCATGTGGTGTTTCCTTTGAGAATGTAGTTCTTCAACTACCTTCAACTCTCTCCTTTATTTTGGTGCACAAAACCCCTCCTATCTCCATCCCTATTAGCTTTGAGGCAGAGGAGGAAACTTATTTGATCTAATCTAGTAAATTGACTTGTCATTTATTTGGGTTTTATTTGTGACTTGTTGATCGTTACACCTAAATAGTGAAATATGGGATCCCTATTATCAAGAATGATATTTTCATCCACCATAGTTCAAATGGATTTTCGTTGTTGAGTTCGTTAATACTGAAGATAGAGGTCTGATTCTAAAATTTGGTATGTTGTTTTGGGGCAATGTGCTTGAAGCCCTCGTCTTCCTCTTGTAACCCTTTAACATAGGTTCTGACAAAGTCTTGCTTGGGTGTGGCTTCAAAATCTACCACTGCATCTTTCGGGTATATCCTCTCTACAAGTCGTCCAGTCTACTCCTAGAAAATTCCAATTTGTTTATTGTGAAACTCGAAGGAGAAGTATTACAACATATGTTGGAATTTGTGTGGAAATGGATCCTAGCCTAGGATTCCCAACTAAAATTATTTTTAATGAAAAAGACTTTTTCGGGACTAAGAAATTAGACTATGAGCGAGTCTCCCTATGGTGTAGGGATCGTTTTGAAATAAGTCATATAGCTACTCAAGTCCAAATGGGTTTAAGAAAAATAGGAAGCAACAAAGAAATTCAAATTGGTGGATTGGTTCTTTAGAGGATCACTAACTAGCCCCATGGGATAAAACTCCAGTTGCTCCTCCAATTTAGGAGAATATAATTTCCAAAGAAAAATAACAAGAATGGATTTCCCAAAGCACAAAGACAAAAGATCATGTTTTGAATGACTCAAGACAAGAATTCCATGGTAATTTAGGCCCTCAACCAACAACAAATTAGGCAAATGAAGCTGATGAAATCCAAATATTTAGCTCACGAAGAATTTGTAATTTAATATCCTCCAGAACTTGAAGAACCTACAAGTACTCCACCTACATCAAAATAAGTTTGGACTAAAATAGGGAAGAAGAAGAAGAAATCCCATGTTGAATCTCAACTAGATAAGAAGTCGAACCAAAAAACTTGTTTAATCATGTATTACTTTGGTATGTTGTTATACAACCAATTTGTGAGAATATACTCATGTAAGAAATGTTAGAATGTATCTCTTTTGAGCATTTGGTAAAATAAGCCAATCATGTTCTCCTTGGGTGTGTTGACATACTCTAAAGTAAAATTTCTTACCTGATAATTTTAGTAAATTAGTATTTCTCGATGTAGTTAACTGTGTCCTAATGAATTATATATATATATATATAATATAATATATATATATTATATATATATATATATATATATATATATAATATATATAATAGAAAGAATAACTTTTCTCAGTCAAACTAAACCTAATTAATTAGATTATGTTTTGTTTAATCTTTTTGTCAAAAAATAAATATTTCCAAAATCCATTATTAAGTACTAATTATTTCTTTGTTATAAATTACATAACTCACTTTATTAAATATCTTTTAACAATATTTTTTACTGCATACTCTAACTAATAGACAAACTGACCCTTTTTCGAGCATTTTTTAGGGTGTTGAATTTACTTTTGCATTCAAAAGTGCATTTTTAAACAACAAGAAATCACATTGTTGCTAGAAATTGAATTGCCCGATTGTTCCATCTATTAGTTAAACTATTCCTATTTTCACATTTCCAAAATAATTACTAATTATTTTTTATAATTCTAATAAAATGTTTTTATGTTAATAAAATTGATTTGTTATTTTAATAAATATAATGTAAATAACATCATGGAGTATGCCCTAAAAGTGCTTCCGCTTTGCTAAGATCTCATCTTCCTTAGACGTAAGGAAACAAGATCTCATCTTCCTTGGACACAAGGAAATAAGTTAACTGCCCAATACCTAGAGGCATCTGGCAAGAGTGAAATCCTGCCCTCTTATGTACCACAAGTGGGTAATTATAGGTGGCGTGGTTTTCCTTGAATAACTATTATGAGTCAACTTGCATTTACAGATAAAAACCAATGATGGTTGTCCACATTGTTGGTTTGGAAAATGAATTATGATAAGTTTCCCCACTATTAAAAACAAAATGTAAAACCCACCCATACACATTAATTAAAAAAAAAAAATTATTTCCCTATACCATAATAATGGGAGTTTTCTTTAGTGAGACTTTTTAGAAGCTTTTCCGGTGGGTTTTTCTGGTCTAATTTCTCTAAAATCCAACAGGAATTTATTGAAATCACAAGCTTGATGGGTGACCCCTGCACAATTGAAGTTCCCTAGGGGTTTTCATGGTGCTGAATCCATATATATAGTGAAAAACCCAGTTCAAATAACACAAATCAAGATTTCACCTCAAATATTTCCATCGGATTCCGACGTCGGAAAGTCCAAAAAGTCGCACTAAAGACAACTCCATAATAATGTTCAAACAAATTTTATCATTATCTTGCAAAGTTGGCCTTCACGTGGAAACTTTAAAATAAGTAAACTAATATTATAAAAAAATCATATATGAATACAAATCAATTTCTATTTTCTTTGTTGATCGCTAAGATTCTTTCAAACTTTTGAAAAGCTTTGACTACTTGGCTAAACATCAGGGGCATTCATATAAAGTTTTTTAAAGGTCCTTAGAATATGGATACTATTATGGATTTTGGAAAAGCCAATTAAGGTACTATTCTATTATGTCAATGCTTACTCTATGTGGGGCTTTTGATTTAGTCATTTGTAATGGTTTGACTAGATGGGAAAACTCTCGTAATTTCACTTGCAACTTACAATGGAGCAAGTGTAGTAGACTGTGTAATTTGCTCACATAGTTTGCATGAGAAAATGGAGGAAGTTTTGATTGGAGATCACTTTTGGGACATAAATTAGATCAAAAACCAATTATTTAAGTTTCTCTTGGACCGGAAAGAAGCAGTTAGGGTCAAAAACTCAGTGTGTTCAACAAAATCTCCCAAAGGGTAGAATTCTTTTGACTCCAAAAAATTGTAATACCTTCAAAATAGCGTTATAGAGGCTCTTAGAGAAGGAGAAAATCCCATTTCACGACCTTCATAGTCACGAATTAACACATTTAAGTCAAAGAGCACTTGCAAAGTGCAAAAGAGCAAAAATTAAGAAGTCTAAAACAAATTGCTTTGCGGTTAATGCTTGGTTTGACGAGGAATGCAAAAAGGAAAAGAGAATGTGGAAAGAGTCAAACAAGGATAACATAAAGTTCAAAGCTTGCAAGGAGATATTAAGAAAGAAAAAGGTTGATTTCATGGTTTCAAGGAGAGAAGAACTAATCTTCCTTGGGAAAAATAACCCCAAATTATTTTGGAAGGAGATCCAAGTGAGAAAGATGCAAATTGAAAACAATATTACAGGTTCTAAATGGTTTGACTATGTAAGACAACTTTATGAGCAGGATCCCAATGTTGACCCTCCTCCCTTGGTCAACACTGATACAAAACTCTTCACGGTGCAAGAGGTAGAGATGGGTATCAAGAAGTTGGGTGTTGGAAAAACAAAAGACTTAGCTGAAATCCAAGCAGAGTATCTAAAGTGGGGCTTAAAAATTTTTGCACCTCACATTACAAAATTTTTCAACAGCATCATACAACAGGGGTTCCCCACAATTTTACAACTAGTTTGGCAATACCTCTTTTCAAGAGTGGTGACGTCAATAATCCCTCTAATTATAGGACCATAATGATAAATCCCTTGTTTGCAAAGTTATTTGGAAGCATGTTAGAAAATAAAATCAGCAAGTGGGCAGAAGAAAGAGATAAATGTGATAAAGGGCAAGCAAGTTTTAGACCTAAACATTCCACAATTGATCATGGTATAAATTTAAGGCACATAATTGAAAAAGTTTGGGAGAAAAAGGAAGAAGTCTTTTGTTGCTTTGTTGATTTCGGAAAATCCTTTGACACGGTTCCTAGGGATAAGCTTTGGCATAGAATGGAGGAACTTGGGGTTCCTAGGCATTTGAGAGAAGCTATGCATAGGCTATATGAAGAGGTGAAAATCAAAATTAGAACTTCAGTAAGAATTTCTGAAATTTTTAGAAGCGATAGCAGGGTCAAACAAGGTTGCCCATTAACTGCTACCCTCTTTAGTTTATATATTGATAAGCTTGAAGAGTGGCTAAATTCGCAAGGGGGTGATAGTATCCATTTGGGAAAGTTTGTTATAAGGCTTCTTGTTTGTAGATGACCTTATTTTGATTGCTATATTTTCTCTTGGTTTGCAAGAGCACTTACTTTCCCTTGAGCATTTTTGTAGAAGAGTGGGGATGCAAGTCAATATTAGCAAAACGAAAGTAGTGGTTTTCTCTAATAAAAGGAAACATAAACAACATAAGTTCTACTTTGAAGGCAACATATGGAAGAAGTTGTGGATTACAAATACCTTGGAATTGAGTTCAACATAAATCTAAGTTGGGATGGATGTAGAAAGAAAAGAACTTTGGGGGCTTGGAAAGCATTTTATGCTTTTCAAAATAGGTGTATAGAGGCAAGGTTATGGGATTGGAAAACCATTCTAACTCTTTTTGGGATTTTAGTGATTTCGGTGGTTCTCTACGGTTGTGAACTGTGGGCCAGCAATACATTAGACATGCAGTGGAAACAAATTGAGAAAATTCAGAAGCGTTTGATTACAAACAAATTCAAATTAAAAGTGTAGTTCCTTATGCTATCTTGTTAAGAGAAACAAGGGTTTCTCCTATTGAAGCAATTGCTATGGTGCGGGTCATACAATGCTTAAAAAAAATTGAGCAAATGGAAGAGGATGGAAGAGGTCAGATAGCCTAAGATTGTGTTTAATGACATATTATGCAAAAGAAACAAGACTTCGATGCGGAAAAATAACAAATGGTTTAGTAAATGTGGTATTTTTTTGAGCATGTGTCCCACAAATAGTAAAGAGATAAAAGCTTTTGTTATGGATAAGTTCCACAAAAGTACTTGGGAGAAGGAGCTAGGGAGAAAGAAAAGTATTATAGTGAAGAGTTTAATCCCACTCATAATCATCAACAAAAAGCGGACACAGGGGCCAAAAATTCTTATTGCTCGATTAAGGACTAATTCTAATCAACTCTGTTGTGAAACAAGGCGCTGGAAAAGGCCAAAAGAAGTGTGGGAGGAAAGAGTATGCATTTTTTTCTCTTCCGGAAATGTAGAAACAAAAACTCATTTCATTTTAGAATGCGAGGCCTTCAAAGACAACATGGAAAGTTATGTGGATATTTTGGCAGCTAGCTCTTGGGATAATCTATTCAATGAGGGGTTTGTTGAGAAGCTCAAAGCATTTATTGTGAAACTTCACAGGAAAAGGGTCGAATACAAGAGCCAGATAGAGAAGCAATCTGTCCCATAAACTATCTTTAGCCTCGTGGACGTTAAAATAACTTCTTCTTCTTCTTTTTTTCTCCGCCGTGACATATACGATATGCTTTGTGATATTATTCTCACATGTACATAAAAAAAATGCAAAATTTTTTATCCCTACAAAATTAACTTTAGGTTTATTCTTTTCCTGATTGCTTACGTTGGTGACATGCCTGCCGCACAACCACATTAGGGCTCCAAATCCCGAAACAAATCGTGTAGAGGGGTATACTAGAGATTTCCTATATCTTGGTGCGATGGATTATGTATTATGTATAATGCCCTTGGGGTGTACGAGAGATTTCCAAAATCTTAGTGCGGTGGATTACATATTATGTATAATGCCCGAGCCCAATGATACAAATTTGTCGAAGCATATGCACTCATAATGGTAGCAATTCCATGAGGGTTTTATGATATCATTCATGGATCAAATTTTGAGTTGTTCTTTCATTAAACCTTTACCTGGATTTGATTTATGAAAATTCCAAAGCCAGGACAACATGTATAACTATTTTTTCTTAATTCGAACTCTCTTACCCTCTCCCCTGTAGAACAATCTAGTTGTTACAACACTGCTTGAGATGATTTCAATTTGGATTTTTTATCTGGAAATGGAATAAAATGTTGGTGTAATGCAGATGAAGACGAAGAGGCTAAAGGAATTTTTAAAATCTAGTGGAGAAGAAAGAGAGGCTTAAGAAGAAAAATGTATGAGAGAAACTTAAATATTGTTCAAACAAGACAGAAAATTCTTATGGGTGAAGGAAAAAACGGCACTCCCATATATAAATCCCATGAACCAATTCATCGTTATCTATTCGTCGGCTCATTACCAAGTCATTAAAAGGTTGAAATCCATATTCGTTTTTAGAAGGATCCTCCAAGGCTTGTTTTTCTCCACTGCTATAGGATTTGTTGCTTGCACCCTATATACCGTCCATCTAGGAGGGCCCATCTTGATCTCCAATATATTTCAATATGCTCTTTGCCCTTATTCTCTAATAATTTTTATTTTATTTTTCAAATAAATTATATGTATTATTATAATTAACCATTATAATTATCTATTTATTTATTATTATTATTAAAATTTGCAGTTAGGTGATCTCATCGTCTACTTCTCTTCAAAAGAAAAGCATTACAGTCAAGTTCCTGCTCTCAGTCTTTGTCCTTGTGTAAGCACTTAAACATTTTTTGCCATTTTTCAATGATATTAATGTTAAGTAAATTGTTTCTTTAACACTGTGGTTTTTCGAAACTTGATTGCATATGTTTCTTGATCTTTCCTAGGCCATGTGGGGTTGGTTTACAGGTCCTAGATGCTATGCAGAAGTCATAGGCAAAGGATAACTAATGCAAATTCAGGATTTACTTTTTTCCCTTTTAAGTAAATTAACCATTGGACTCTGGTTTGTGTGGGTATTTTTTTTACCTTATAAAAGATTCCATATTATTACATTCTTTCTACTTTTCTTTCCTCCATTTATATTTGTAAATTAGATGTTAATAACATGAGTTCATTTTATTACAGTCAAAGATGTTAATATTTATGTCTGTTTTTGTAAATTAATGGTTGCTTTTTCATCCATGAAAATAAGGAAGCAAAGCTGCTTGTTGAATGACATAGATTCCAACAAGAAGTTATTCTTCATCTCCATGTCTTACAAACCGATGCTTATGTATCTACTCTATTGTTTTTCATGGATGTTTGCAATAGGCTTGGACATTAGAATTTTAAATTCAACTACAAATAGCTCAACATCATCAATCTTAACAATTAAGTTCAAAAAGCTCAAGTCTGCTAATTTTGAATTGATTAACAATAATCTAACTAACATATTACAATACATATACAAAAAAAGCAGTGACATTGCCACCATGTGCCAGTTTTTCCTATTACTTTAGAATCAGGTATATGTCTAAAACACAGTCACAAACACACTAAAATACACACAACTCTAAGAACTTTGCACAACAGAAATGTAACAACAATGAATCAACAAAGTACACAAGAATTTGTAAACCCAAAACTTATTTATATTACAACTTTAATACAACAAGCATAGGGCTCCCGTACTAGGGATCATGGCCCTTACAATTAGCCCTGATATAGGGAAAACTAGGGCTTGAGGTCAACAATGTTGGACTCTCAATCTACCCAAGAACAAGAACAAACTTGACTCGGTGAAGAATCGCTTGACCACAACTCTTTCAGTCCACTTGTCTTGAACACCTAGAAGGTCCTTTTCCACCTATCTCACAAAGTTACTACTACTCCAATACCTATGCACATCAAGTTTCTCATAGGGTTATGTTTCTCCAAAACACTTACACAATTCAACCTCAACAATATGCCTTCACACAACTTCAATGCCACTGTATATAGGCTCAACAAATGAGTTAGCTTCTCATAGTCCCTTAGTTCATAAAGTACCATACTTCTTGGCTGGAAAAACCTCCAAGCATATACCTAAACACTTAATATCCTTAGTATATCAGTCCTCCATATGTCTCACATCCCTCTCTTTCTACACAAGATGATAGATTGCTTCACTATCAAAGCCTGAGGGAAATTTCAACATCCTTAAGGGATAAGCCTTTCCACTAAACTTTGACATTATTATTGATGCCTTGTGGCCCTCCTCAACAGGTTGAACAGAGGCACATTAGTGTTCTTCTATGACACGACCCTCCCTCCTTATGCACATAAACATCAACAAACCTTGCGCAAATAATTTATAGGCTTATTCTTTCTTGGATGGACCTACGCTAAGGCTTCATACACATAATCAACATGCTTCTTTCCTCCCAATCTCGGCCTGAACCAAGCCCTTTTAGGGCGCACACCTCCATAGGAAACTCAGGATTTGCACTGAGAAAAACTCAACTTTCATCACACCAAAAATTAGACCATAAAACTTATCTCCAAGGCTACAACTCCTCTTGAGGTATGAGTCTCCCTTTTAAGCATACATCTCACAAGAATGAATGCTCTTGTTGTGTGTTGAGACCTCTTCTAGGTATCCTCTATTTATACTCTGTCTAATAATTGGATTAAGGATTATCAACTTCATTAAGGTGCCCTCACACAATACTAAGAATAAACAAATAATTGTTTTGGGTCTTTAGCCCATCATCTTGTGCCCAAAGCCCACCACTTTGGTGCATTGCCACAAAACGACTTTTTCATGGGTCAACTCTACACAAATCCCGTACCCCAAGGGTTGTGGGAGTATCTCCCAAGCTACACAAAATTCAACACCGCGTGGCTCTTATTTAACTTGAAATGTTTACAATTTAGTGGTGAGAGAAGTAGAGATAAATATTTTATTTTAATAAAATTTGAAAAATGTTAAATTTTAATGTGAAAAATAAGTTGAATGGTTTATAATTAAATAGTTTTTTCTTTACACAAAATTGAGTAATATTGTATTGAATTTGTGCCTGATCGCAACAAAATACACGAGGGATACATCTTCAATATTCACTTCTGACTATAATTAATGGACAACACTCATCTTCTACATCAAAAGACCCAAAAAAACTAATAGAGGGTAGACTATTATAATGTCTGCATGATTACAGAAAAAGACCCAAGAAAACTAACATAAGGTAGACTATTATCATGTTTGCATGACTAGTAAAAAATCCATATCAAACAAAGGAAAGATTATTAGCGCATCCACATGATTACAAAAAGTCAAAAATCCACTTGTCGAGCTTGCAAAATATGTTAATCACCATATGTGGCTGACTTGTTGAGATCTATCTCTCGATTGCCTATATCATCCTAATGTTTGTAGTTATTTTCCTAAGCTTCTTTACTTAATTTAAGGTCCATAACAATATTCATGGTTGCATCAACTTCGTCAACCAAACGAGAAAACTGAAATTGGAGAGTCAGAAGCTTATCTGTAAGATCAATTTGGGCGTGAGACATTTGACAAAATTTAACTTGAAGATCATAATCTGCCCTGTGGAGTGCTTCATGGGATTCAAGACAAACAATGAGAATAAGGATTATTTGTTGAGTAGGGATCTGAGTCTGAATTAGTGTTCATTATACCACCCTGAGCGGAAACTCAACACATACTGGTGGTAGTAACTTGCGGCTCTAATGACCTTTTTATGCCTTCCAGACTTATGACGCATAGAGGCGAGCGCTCCACGATAAGCCTTGTAGTATAAATTTGGATCACGGAATTGACACAACTCCCATATACTTTTAATAAACTTGTGGGGAAAACCAAACAAAACTTGTAAAATGAGGGCATAACGTGGCACCATCATGGTCCCAAACCCGAGGACTTGTAATTATTTTTAGAAGGAGAAGATGACCGAGGAGTTGGGTTAGCTAGCGCTTTCACAAACCCATTTAACACATTCCAATTAACAACCAAGGAGCCAAGGTAGGAGTTTATTCTATGGAATTTTCACACACCCCCACTTTTATGCGTAGAACAAAGCTAAAAACTAGAAATTCAAATGTACCTTCTTGAAATAAGGTCTGTGCCAGACTGAGACCCATAGGACAATACTGTCATGGTTCTTTTAGAATGGCCTCCAAACTAGCAAGCCCATAATGCCAAAGTTCCCACAAGCAGGAATGCCTCACCCACCCTGACATTGCCTAGTTGAGCAATTGAAGTATGAATTAGAGCTCTTCGCAAAGCTGCTAAAAGGGAAACTTTCTTAATGCCAAAATTGAATCTGAGAGTCGAACCAAAACCAAAATCACAGTTGCATGAGAAGAGGACACACTTGGAGGGAGGAGTGCAGAGTGGAATGACTCAGAAGAAAGGCATCTTTCCAATTTAACACTACAACCCCTGTCATTCCATATGAATTCCATATCCATAACAATAAATTTCCTTTTGCGTCATCCAAGAAGGTTCATCATTATATTGATTGAAGGGTAATTCCAATGCTTGAGCAGGAGAGTGTTGATGTTTCTAGCATGCGAGGCAGGAGGAAATGCCTTTGCATGACCACAAATTATGTAACTTGACATGTTTCGAGAAGAAACCATGACATCATAAAACCTCACATATGTATGACTGAATTGAGTGCAATAATTTCAAGGAGTGGGGAGTGATAGGCAATAAGGATATGGTGGAAGGGGAAAATATTTAATAATTTTTCTTGATATAACCATATTCCAATAGTAAAGGGGCGTAAGGAAGATCCATTCTTTTGGAGACATTAATTCAATTAGGGGATCAAACATCTATTCTTATGCTCATTGATCTCAAGCTCAAATTCTTCCAGAGAGCAAGCCTGGTTCACCTTCATATCAACTTCCATATTGTGGATTCTGAGAATGTGATAAACTTTCCTAGAGTGAAAAGATGCCATTAAACTTCTGATTCTATGGAGCACCATAGCAAGAGAGTTGTCTTTTGGATTGTTTTCACTGTTAAGATACTGGATCATAATCAATGAGTCCCTTAAGATGATTATGTCTTCCACACCCTTTTCTTTGGTGATGAATAAACCTTGTAGTAGCCCATTCATCTAAGCTTGATTGTTAGTTTTCTTCCTAAGCGCCATGAAAGCTTTACTTCAATTATTCCATCAGAATCAATTAAAATCCCTCCCCCTCCTTCCACCCCTTTTATAATTAAATAGTTAAGAAGTAATTTATATGTTGTTTTAATTAGGTTTTAATTGAATTTTTTTTAAAGAGATATTAATTAATGTGTTTTGAAACATTTGAACGCTTACTAAAATAATGAGTATTGGTATACTTAATTTATAAAGTATTAATATATTCTTGTATTATAATAATAATTTATTAGGTTTTCATTTGTTGTAAAAGAATATTAGTTTATACTTACATAAGAAGTTTACAAATCACTTTCAATAACCAAGCCAAAGCCTACACCTTTTTGTATGAAGTGAACTTAGCAAGCGCCCCTCATATTTAGAAATTTACTGTGGTGGAAGATTTTAAGAATATCATCAAACATATGATACTGGGCACAACTCCTCTCGATTCAACATCAAGCTCAATCTTCGATAGAGTTAAACAAGTCTTAAGTTCGTTTCTCAATATTGAGTTCTATCATGTGCTAAGGGGAGACAATGTCAAGGTGGGTTCGTTTGTAAACAATACAACACATGAGAAAGTGATTGTTATCATCATCAACACCAAAGTGTATTTTCAACATATTTCTTAACATCTTTTGGTATTTCCATAGAACATGTACTCTTGGGTCACTTGTCTGGTGTACACAGTGATAGGTCCCGTGCAGTGACATGATAGCTCTTGTATTACTTGCCTCCGTCTTATTTCATTTCTCATCATGAATATTCCATCCACATCTCACAACTTCTCTGTGCATTTAATCCCCACACAATGGATTTATCAATGTAAGGGATTAATCATTCTCTTAATTGGATTGGAATTATGAAAATTTATGATGTGACTATGATTATGGCAAGCCATTTGTCTTTGGGAGTCACTCTTGGTAAGACACATGTTCAGTTAATGGGTTTATATATGTGAAGGTTGGTGTTTATGCTTTTTATGTTTATTGACTCAGGATCTTCCCTATGGCTTTTGTTCCACATCCTGTGTCCCCCCCCTTTTTATTAGGTTCACTTCCTCTCAACCTTTCAACATTCTTCTCTCACATTTGGTGGTCTTCCCCTCTTCATCTTGCTAATGGAATTCCAGGAACTTCAGTAATTGCATAGAATGTTATGATGACATAAAGGATTGATATAAGCAAATTTGAATAGCATACATTCTCGATCTCAGTAAAATCAGGTCAAGCATGCCAAATTCTTAGCACAATCAAGCATTGTAATGGAGATTTTTGTACATCAACAACAAATTCTAAAGGTGCTAAAAGACAAGTCCGTGGCACTATAGACCAAATTTGAAAGCCTCTCTCATGGGCAATAACTTGGGCTTCATAATTATACTCTTTTAGAAAATTTTGTTATTGGACAAAATGATCACTCAATAAATCAAATTCCATAATTAAATTCGAAGGCACGTGAGACTGAGCATGAAACAATTGAAGCAACTAACACGAAAATCGAAATATAGTGTTTTTTAAAACATAAAATTCTCTCCCACGAGGCATAGAATAGATGGTGATGGGGTGTATTATTAAGGTTCTCCATGATGTGAAGGTCACTAGTTCAAAACTCCATGGGCAAAAATCCATCCATGTTAAGGGTTGGTGTGGTGGCCCGCTATGATCTCCAAGTGATTTTGATTACTTAGATGCCCCTAAATCGTGATTTCTCAAACCAAAGGTTAAATATATACTTATTTATTAATATAAATATACTTTTATTATTATTCAAAATAAATAAATAAACTACCTACCATACGATTACTTCGTTGTCTCTTAATTTTTTCCATATGCATTTATGATATTTATGTTATAATTACGCCATAAAGCGTTCCCCTCTGAAATCAACTCCCCTAATTGCCACTTGGCACAAGTCTGCACCATTCGATCAAATGTTAGACGATTCAAGAATAGTGTGTCGCTAGATTAATACAGTTTCAATATCATTTCAGTTTCAATTTCAACTGAATGACAAGATATAGCATATAACCCTGCATAATCGTGAGCTTAAACCAGGGAAAATTTTAAGAACGCCCCCTAAATTTATAAACATAATAAATGGGTGAATCTCCATGGTATATAGGAAAAATGGAAGGCGATTTTATCAATA
>APFE030535223.1:50407-60944 GCA_000404065.3 Pinus taeda | reverse complement strand
AAATGGGCGAATGGAAAGTTGTAACTCCTAATTTCAAGGGCTAAATTTACCTTCTTTACCCTCTCCCTTAAAATAAGGTGGGCTATTTGAGGTGATTTGTAAAAATGTATTATGATACAAAATATTGGCCCACTAAAAATTTAAAACCCTTTAATTTCGCCAAAGGGCGAACATTCGCCCCTAAAATTATCCTTGGCTTAAACTTTGCATTTGTGTTTATTTGTTGGTCTTGCAGGCAGGTAAGGAAACTTTTGATGCATACACCTTCAAGGTTGATCCTCCAGGTATTCATCATGCATATTACAGGGTTTTTGTTCTTTTAATTATATATTTTCTTGATTTGTTGATATTTAACGCCTGGTGTTTATCTGTCGGTCTTGACAAGTTTGAAGAGCAGGTTTGAAGAAAGAGGACGAAAAGAAAGAGGTGGAAGATTACTGTACTTGTCGATCTTGGTAGGTTTGAAGAAAGAGGACGAAAAGAAAGAGGTTGAAGATGACCATACGATTTTTTAATTTTTTTTTAAATTATGTATTCCTTAATAAAAACTTAAACTGTTTCCATCCTCAGTTTGTGAAATCCCTTCCAAATAAATAAAAAACCTATATCCTCTCTCTCACATGTTTCAAAGATCTAGCTATTTCTAACACCCCAAAGTCTACACTACGTAGGTTATTTACTAAGAATAGGGAAGATTCTTGAAAATATTATTATGATGGAAATTTTGTTATAAAACATAGTTGTGTGGTCACTGTATTGTTGCATGATTTAGAAATATTGCTGTAAGTAAAGTTGCATGATTTAAAAAGATTGTTGTAAGTAAAGATTGCATGATTTAACAAGATTGCTATAAGTAAAGAGTGCATGATTTAAAAGAATACTAGAAATAATGGATTTTTGGAATTTTCATGATAACTATGAATGCATCTAGGTTTAATAATTGTCAAAAACTAATGACCCAGAACCTGTTGTAAGAGTTCTGGAATTGTCATGATAACTGCGAATGCATATAGAGTTAATAACTGTCAGAAGCTAATGAACCAGAACCTGTTGTAAGAGTAAACATGTAAAGGATTGCTCAATCCTGAGGCTTTACCTGAGAAATTAAATTTACAACAACAAAAAAACGAAGGAACTCGGAACTGATTCATAAAAGAAATTCCTAAATTATAGGTTCATGAATTTTGGAGGCTCGGTATAACATTTGTTGAATTTGTCTTTAAAAATATATATAAAGAAAACTCAAGATTTCTTGGTAGAATGTTAACTGAAGAGTTGGTCATGTTACGACTCAAAGTGATTAAAATGAAGTTGCAGTTCCCGAGTTGCGAAGGGAAGCTGCAGTCAAGGGAAGCTACAGTCGAGTACTAGGAACTCGTACCATATGATTAGTCAAGGGTAGAAAGATCAATTGTAACACTAGTCGATTGTGCAGGTAGATTTATTTGTGTGAGGGTGAAAACCCTACAGAGAAATGACTTGAAAATCTGAGTTACTTGAAGGAGCCAAGTAATGGGTTAGAAAGGAAAACTCTGTTATTACTAACATGAAAACCTAGGTACTCGGTATTAGACTATGCAATGAAACCATTTAACCTGATGTAAATTGATGTAGTGCAAACTCATATAGTAACTAGAAGTCCATACAATAATTTAGGAAATCTAACGGTGTCGGTGGAATGCAAAGAACGTAGTATAAAATCTAAGTATAATATACACTTGACAGTAAAACAAACAATATGTGCGCAAAGAGAAAAGAGGAATACAAAGCTTGTAGCTAAACACAGAAATGTAATAATTATTTCAATTGCATACCTAGAAAAATGTTGTTGTATGGCAAAACAAATACAAGAACCAGATACTATAAATAGTTCGAATGTGAAAGAACCAATTCCTTCATAGAAGGACTATCTCAAAAAACGAAATAGGAGTTTGAGCTTGCTTTATATATTCCTCTTAAAATAACACAAAACATTAAAAAAGAGTCACGACCTCTAGAGCCTTTGAGGTTGTTAGCAACGAATTGATACCAAAAACCCTTTACAGCGAACAAGAGAATGCGCAAGTACCACACGTGGAATGCTGAAGCTACCCAGAAGACACTCTAGCATGTGCAAAACCCCCGACTCTCGCACAACATTCTGAAAACATCAAACACGGGAAGGTGGGGGTTAATCGGTGCAAAATTGAGACGAACAATTAAGAAAACCCCTTAATGTGCATAAAAGACAACTAATTCTTTACATGAGATGAGTGTAAAGGGTTTGAAGGAACTCGACAGCATATTCGTTTCGCACTAGGATAAAGGACAAGTACTTGCACAACAAGATGGAGAGTGAGACCCTGTTGAGATAAACAAACTCATGAGAACCAGAGAGAAATTACAAATAAACCTTAGCAATCTGGCAACCTTTTAGCTTACCATGGAAAATGGTGTGAAGAAACAGACTTCAGTGAGTAGGGTTTCCCGGTTGTCCATCTCTGCAAGATAACTGGGACCAACTCAAATTTAGGGAACCCCGTTTTATAATTCCTCTTGAGCTTGAGTCATGGCAGGGAACTGCTTAAGGGAGCCCCACGACAGAGACAAAACCCAGCAACAGCCGTAGAGCAGAATGAATCTCAAAACCCTCCTCTGTCGTTCGTTAACCAAAACTTAGACTCTGCATAGTGAAATGGCGTGCAAAACCGTGATTGGGATGGGAAAAGTAGTTTCCAAAACACTCGGTAGGATTAGCACCGTTGGATTGAACTCTGAGCAAATGGATGACTAGATGAGGAACAAGTACAGGAAGAAGACGACAACTTTAACATACACAAGACAACGTTGGGTATGTGGTTGCTACGTGAAACTCTCCAGTCCCTCGATCCAAATTAGCACCTAAAAATAAGTAACCCCATTAATTACCAAAGCGCATTAACCTTATAATGATTAAATTTATTCCACAATAATAAAACACTTTTCCCAAATTCCAATTTGTTAATCAAATCCTCCTTAAGACATAAGTGTAATCTCCATGGCTTCCCACACTAAATTATAATCAACATTGAAACTATATTAACTTTTACCGTAATATAGTCATCCATCCATATATTCATATGTTAAGATGTCAAATTTATCATTCATCGAATATTTTAATTACGCCGTAAGGCGTTTCCCTATGAAATCAACTCTCCTCTCTGCCTACTTGTCATCTTATAAGCCACACGATTATGTGTTAGACGATTGCAACAATTTCAGCGGTTGATTCAAAGAGGTTGCCCAAACGATTTGGGCGTTTCATTTGGCACCGGGTCGAATCATCACTGTGATGGTGGGTGGCAGACATTGCCAGTTCTTAATGGTAGTCATGGGCGTGGTGGCCTTCATGGCAGCAGCAGGAAGCAGCGTCGGTGAACAAGATTCACAACCGCCCTGTTCCTCTCCCGACTGCACGACCCCCCTCATAAGTATATTACCATGTGTAGACTACATTACTGGAAATAATAACACCAGCTCACAGCCAACCAATGACTGCTGTTTATCGATCGCTGCCATCCTCGGCAGGTCCGACTGCCTTTGCCAGCTTTTCCGTAGCAGCGATTACCTTGGCTTTCCAATAAATCAAACCCTCGCCTTCTCGCTCCCTGCGGCCTGTAATATCAACGCTTCCGCCCCAAATTGCACAGGTACAGGCTCTTTCTTTTGCAGATCCTTGCAATCTTTATCGCAAGATTCAAAATCTTGACCGACATGAAGATTAGAACGATTTTTAGTTAAATTTAATGTGCTCGTGCAGATATTTTCTTTACGACCGCGGTCGACCGTGCTCCTCAAAGCCCAGATATCGCAATTTTAATTGAAATTCTCGAGAATTTATCTGACATGTTATTTTTATGCAGATACCACATCATTCGTTTAAGCTCAAATTCTTGAAAACTTATACCACATTTTCATTTAAAATCGGGGTTAGAGCTTCCTTTTTTTCCGTTTATGTTGAGAACACAGGAGATCGTTCGTTTTAGTTTAAGTTCTTGAAAATTTGAGAGCGGCAATTTTTCTGCAACATCTATCCGGCATTCCTCCTTTAGGATCTACTTTGAATACAGATGTTCCTTCCTTACCTTTTAAATTCCTAATGATTTATGGAACAATTTTATTTATTTTAACATACGAGCCTGCAGGTTTTTCTTCCTATAGTTTAAATTCTTGAAATCTATCCTGCACTTTTCTTTTGAAACTTAACTTTATCGCGTAAAAACTAGAGAGCTCAGAGCATCTGTTCGTTTCAGTTTAAATTTCCTGAGAAATTATCAAACATTTTATTGAAAAATTATTTGTCATTTTTCTATCAAAACCTCTATTTAATTAAAAAAAAAAATCAAGAACGCAGTTTAGTTTAAATTAATGAAAATATGCAGCATTTTTCTTTTAAAACGAGCCTTTAGGATGAGAAAATATAATAAATAAGGATGAGAAAATATAATAAAGAAGCTCGAGAACACCTAATAAAGAAGGTTGCGTTAATTTTAGTCAAAATGCTTGGAAATTTATGTTACATTTTCTTTTATAACCGACGGTCTGCGGAGAAATCTTGAAAGTTTGAAGGTTTTCCTTCGTTGTAGTTCCAATTTTTGAAAATTTATCCGGCATTTTCCTTTTAAAACCTACCGCTTATGGGGACAAACGTAGGCACATTTCGTTTGTTTTAGTTTAAATTCATGAAAAAATTACCAGAAATTTTTGTTACAAACCCTACGTTTATAGCAAGAAAAAGTAAGAGAACTTTCATCCGTTTGGTCGTTTGCTATTGCGTTAAGAATTTATTCCTTTTTATTTAATACCTTGCTATTGCGTTATGAATGTCTGTTTCTTTATTTCATCTTTGGCTCTAATGCAGAGTTGCTCAGAGAAAATACGCTCAGGTGCGGAACACCGCCTCAAGCACAACACTTACCGCAGCCGCCTCGAACATCAATAGGCTCGCCATCTCCGTCCGTTTCTTTGACAGGTAAACGAAAGATTTTGTATGTTGCAGTGGAGGATATGTGTATCAAATTGAAATATGAAAGGAATTTGATTTTCTGGTCCTCGTGTTAACGTGTCGCTAGTTCCATCTTCAAATACAGACGATACGGTTTCGGCACAATGCCCGGAGAGTAGTCACCCACAAGCAAAAGCTACGCAAAAACATGGGAGTGGAGCCGGCGGAATTGTCACACCAGTGATCATGGGGATTATTTGGCATCTCGTTATTATCACCATCTTGGAATGAATATCAATTATTTTAGGGTAGATGGATTGGAAGTATTAAATTTTGAGATGAATATTGTTTATGTTTCTTTAATTCTGTAAAATTTAAATTTCAGAGAAAAGACAGCAGCCCTCCGGTGGTCCTCGTATGCCATAATTATTTTAGAATGGTTAAAATTTAATTGTGATGGAGATTTAGTTTTGATGGTTCAAATATGTGATCCTACATATGGAGCTAACGAAATAATATTTTGATAGTTTTTGTTAGCCGAGCTATGCCATGCTCCTCTAATGTATCCAATTTTATCGGATGTTTCAGAAAGGACAATTTCTTCGGTGAAATTTAAAAACTGTAAACTTGCCTTTTCAAGGGCAGAGAATGTAATAATGTTACATCATAAGTTCGGTTAATTTGGTATCTGGTTCTCTTAACTTTGTTTTTAAATTATGCTTCAGAATTTGATCTTACAATTACTTTTTATTTGATTTATTTTAATAAGGAATTTTTATCTTTTTAATTATATTAAATATAAATGCTATATTTTGAATTATATTATAATAATCATATATTGAATTTAAAATTTTTTTATTTTTAATTAATTAAAATGTAAGTTTCAAAATTACCAAAATATATAAATGTTTATTTTTTTGAATTATATTAATAATAATTTATAAAATAAATTTTTAATTTTTAATTACCTTGTAAGGCGTTTCCCTATGAAATCAACTCTCCTCTCTGCCTACCTGTCATCTTGTAAGCCACACGATTATGTGTTAGACGATTGCAATAATTTCAACCGTTGATTCAAAGAGGTTGCCCAAACGATTTGGGCGTTTCATTTGGCACCGGGTCGAATAGTTTCATCCCCGCACTATGTGTTAAAGGTTATTCTTCAAAACCTTATGGGATGAGAATATATCAGGTTTACGGCGGCGACCGCAGCAGCCCCCTTCTGGAGGACAGCGGGAATGACCTACTTTGCTTATGCCAACGTATGCGCTTCCATGCTCAGAGGTTGCCTAATGAGCCCTACAAATCTAATGCCATCTCGCGCGAGAAGTTTCATTATACTGTCACGAAGTGGGTCGAGCGAAAACCAGAAAAACCAGGTACCCACCATTTCTTTCGACGTACTTTGGCTTGAACTATTTTCATCAAAGCCCCATTGGATTATATAGATCAGATGCAATCCCCTTTCTTTTCTAAACAAACCCCCATTTGGATGCCATTCTTTCAAATTTCAATACCAACAAGAGATTAATCTCAGATCCATCAGCAGGACTTGAACAAGATTACAGTAGGTTTCAATGTATATTGTAACTGGGTTCAGGATTTAGGTTAATGTATCAGGTTTACGGCGGCGACGGCAGCAGCCCCCTTCTGGAGGACAGCGGGAATGACCTACGTTGCTTATGCCAACATATGCGCTTCCATGCTCAGAGGTTGCCTGAAGGAGCCCTACAAATCTGATGCCATATCGCGCGAGAAGGTTCATTATACTGTCACGAAGTGGGTTGAGGGAAAACCAGAAAAACCAGGTACCCACCATTTCTTTCGACGTACTTTGACTTGAACTATTTTCATCAACCCCCATTGGATTATATAGATCAGATGCAATCCCCTTTCTTTTTAAAAAAACCCCCATTTGGATGCCATTCTTTCAAATTTCAATACCAACAAGAGATTAATCTGAGATCCATCAGCAGGACTTGAACAAGATTACAGTAGGTTTCAATGTATATTGTAACTGGATTCAGGATTTAGGTTAGTTGACCTAGAATTATTATTTCTGATACAATGATTCCGATTATCACAGTGCATATGCCCTCCCCATTTCTGGAATGTAGCTAGCTCACAGGCTACATCACTCTCAAAAGAGCCCTTTAGGTGATAAATCGAGCTGAAAGGCTGCATCAACGATGTGAACTGTATGAAATATCTGCTCACAACTAAATTCAACTTCCCGGAAGACTCTATAGTTACTCTCACAGGTATTTAGTTATTAACTGTTTCGATTATCATAAATGGTTTCAATTCGTCTAATTTCCAGATGTCTCATATATCAATTTCATACCCACCTATTATTGTTATCTGGTGTTCATTACCTGACCTGTGTAGTTTGAATTTTTGCAGAGAAAGAAAATGATTCCAAAAGAATCCCTACAAAACGAAACATCCAGAGGTGGATGAGTTGGCTGGTGAAGGATTTTCAACCTGTGGATTCTCTGGTGTTTCATTATTCTGGGCATGGCTCTCAGCAAAAAGATTACACTGACCATGAAGTTGATGGCTACGACGAAATTTGAACCTTGGTGGGGTATAAATTATCCCAAAATATCCCAAGGGTGTCATTGTCAGGGGTAATCAATGGTCCTCCCATATTAAGTCTATAAATTGTTTCAAAAGCATGCTCAGATAGACCACTGTAAGTATTAGGTAGGGGCACAGCTTGAGCTGTGTCTGAAACAAGAGTGTTCGGCACATAAACAACTTCAATGGCATTGACAAACACAAAGGAATTATTGGAGGGAATAAATGTCAGGACCAATGTTTGTTCATTCACATTGATTGTTAAAGGTTATTCTTCAAAAGCTTATGGGATGAGAATGTATCAAGTTTTCTAGGCATATAGATTATTGACATAGATTGCCGTGTCCTTTATTTCTTCCAGGTTCTGGGCTTGGACATTTGTGCAGGCACAATGGTTGGAAATCAGGAATCTCTGGAGGCCAGAAGAGAAGAGTTACCACTGGTGGGCTAAGCAAGAATAGTTCCTTGGCACCACTGAAATTTTGCATTTGCATAATATAGTAGTGCCAAAGCAATTTGTTACACAATTTGTTCAACAAACTGAAGGTGGATGGAAGAGGACCTGTGAAATGATTGTTTCTACCATAAATTACATAAATATTAGCCGCTAGTTCTATCTCAGAAAAAAAATAGCCACCAGCCCTATATCAGAAGGAAAGCTGTCAGAAAAAAGGTTACTGGATATCAAGAGCGCTGACATATTTTTCACATTCATAATTTCAAAAGAGATTAAGCCTTCGTTGCAGAGTTGTATTTGTTGACAACCAGACTTTCCATCATATGTACTGGGCGGTGGCCATCCTTACTGTTCTAAGGACTGATTTATTCACAAATGTCTCGGGTAGTATTTGAAATATTTGGGTTTGTAAGCTCATTCCATGATAGTATGTCAGTAGGAAGGATATTAGAGAACTGATTTTGGAAAAGATACAACTTACACAATTTTTTCAGCGAACCAAAAGTGGTCGGAAGAGGAATTATGAAATGATTGTTGCTACCATCAATTATAAAAAGATTAGCCACCAGACCTATATTAGGAAAAAATATTAGCCACCAACCCTATATCATAAGGCAAGGTGATGGAAAAACGGCTACCGGATATCAAGTCTTTCCATATACCCGAAGTTTGGCTCGTAAGTACAGGGACAGGGACTTCAAATGAAAGGTCGAATCACTGTGATTAAGAATAATTACGATTATGGTTAATGAGGCATAAAAACACATTCTAAATGGTAGTTTAGAAAGGCCACATGATTCGTGAAAAGGCACCACAATATTTAGAGGTTTAATGGGTACCATTGGCCGAGCTACCCAAGATAGCTCCAAATCAACAAGGCATGGCTGTTTTTCGTGGAATAAACAAGGTAATAATTCATCCAGAGCCTTAATGCAATTATAAGCTGTTGGGTTTTCCCATTATGAAACCACAAAGATTGGCCATCCTACACCAAAAGGAACGCATTTCAACTTTACCCAGACTGATGACCCAACAAATATCGATGAGAATCACCAACCAAAAAATAAAATCAAAAGAGTTGCATCGTACCATCCAACTTAGCGAACCAAAGTCTAGAATTCAAGGCTTAGGCTGCCCCTTCTTACATGAGCAGAGAAAGGTTTTGCCGATTCAATGAGTTATATCTTTCCTGAAAATTCCCTATCCTAGCAGAAACTTGAAATGCTAGGCCTAACTTGAAATCGAATATATTTTTCACAGATGAAGCAAAGACATGAGATAAAAGTCCATAATGTCATTACAAATCAAACTTGAATGTTCTGTTTGGACATTATGAAACCAGAGACACTCCTCATCCTATGCTAAATGAGAACTCGTATCATTTTATCAAGACAGATGACAAAAGACTCATAATCAGTGAGAACCCTAACAAACAAAGAGCATCAATACTTTTGAGTTTATTACCAGAAGAGAAAGAATACCAGAATGCAACGGAGAGATGTACAACTACAGGCCTAAGCTTTGAACGTCACCTACTTATACTGACCAAACAGCATATCCATGACTCCCCTGTTGAACCGACCCATGCTCTTCATGTGCTGTCGAGCTGCTTTGTCGTTGGCGACGAACCCCTTCTCCTTCAGCTTTACCAAGAGGTGCCGCATCTCATCAACCTTCTGTGCCTTCAAGTAGGGATCAACCAAAGCGACATAAGTGGCAGCATTGGGCTTCCACCCATAGCCCAACATCTCAAGCGTATATTTTTCTGCCTCCTGAAGCATTCCACCCTGGCATAGCCCCTGAATGAGAACAGAGTAGCTATACAAATTGGGCAAGATCGTTTGATTGTTTGATAAGATCTGTGCAGGAGAAATGTTGGTCAGTCGTGCAAGAGCTCTATTTATGGATGACATTTCAACCGGATTGGACAGTGCTACGACTTTCTAGATCATCAAGTGTTTTCGCCAAATTATCCATCTCTTGGATGCGACAATGGTGATCTATCTTCTACAGCCTGCCCCTGAAACATATGAATTATTTGATGACATCATCTTAATTTCTGAAGGAGAGGTGGTTTATCAAGGACCTCGAGAATCTGTGCTTGATTTCTTCGAGTCCATGGGCTTCAAGTGCCCAGAAAGAAAAGGGGTTGCTGATTCTTACAGGAAGTAAGTATAATTTCTTATACAGTTATGTTTTGTCCTATGGATTGAGAGTGGTAGTTACAAACTAACATCTATATCTCAAAACAGAAAGATTTACAGCATTTTCATGGATATGATTGCTGTGGAGCTTGATAACTTTGTGAGATACGACTTATCAGGGTTCCTTTTTATCTATTTACAACATTAGTTATTAAATGGATTGATTAAATTTGTGTTGCAAATACCCCTTGTTAGATTTCAGTTCTTAATTGCGTTTGCGCTGGAGCTACAAGTTCTGAGTAAATACTCTAGCTGTCAAATAGATACCAGAAGGAACCTGTAGATTGGAATTTGTAGTGTTAGCAAAGATGCCTTCATTGGTGGCAATTGACA